>NW_004624791.1:7562742-7606840 GCF_000247695.1 Heterocephalus glaber
TTTGTAAATAGGGAAGGGTGGAGGGCTTGAAGGGAGGGCTAGGAATGGGGAAAAAATAAGAACCAAGGTGCATTATATAAAGGTACAATTCCCAATGAGAAATGTAATTGTGTTGTATACCTACAATATACCAATAAAAAATTTAATACAAAAAAAATAAAATGAATCAATTTATAACAGCATCAATGATACAAACTAGGGACAAGACTAACAAAAGTTGTAAAAAAAAAAAGTATACACTAACAGATACTATTGCGATAAATTAAAGAAGGCCTAAAGGGCTTTTTTTTTTTTTGAGGTTCAAGGATTTACCTCAGTGGCATCATGCCTGCCAGGCAAGTGCAAGGTCCCGAGTTTGATTCAAAGTACTGAAAAAAAAAAAAAAAGGCCTAAGGAATAGAGAGCATATGTAGTTTTATTATAAAACTACAATAAATAAAATTGTGTGGCAGTTAAGTAGAAGAAAACAAACAGATACAATGAACAAAATAGAGAATTCAGAAGTGGACTCATGTAAATCTGGACAATTAATTTTTGACAAATTTTAGAAGCAAGTCAGGATAGACAGAATAGTCTTCACAATAAGATTTACACAAAATGCCAATAAAACTTGTCTTCCTCCATGTCTCTTAAACAAATAGGAACCATGGGAGTGGAGAAGGAAATTCAATTTGTTGCTAATATGATGTCTGAGAGATCCCCTTGGAATATAAGGATGTTACGCATGAAATGCATGAAGTATAGCTCAAATCTGCATCATCTCTGAGGGGAATTTTTACAGAAAGATTAAAGTAACTCATTTAAGAAATGTTCCTTTCTTCTCAGACGACCTAGATCTAAATTTTGCAGTCTTTGCTCAGAATTTCTGCTATTTCACAGAATAATTTTTCTATTAATAATAAAAGTAAAAGTTCTTGCACAAAGACACAAATAATTTAAAGAAAAAGAATGTGAATGTGGCACCATAGTCATTAAAGTAAAGGAGATTCATTCCTTGCAGTGTCAGGTCAAATGTTTCATGTTTTCCTTTAATGATTCTGTTCCCATCACCCCTCTCTGAGGCAAATACAATAATAGTCCATTTTGTAAGAGGTCACCTTTTAAAATTATTTATTTTTCTAATAGGAATCCAGAAAAAACTTATGATATAAGTATACATTGTGTTCTTACCTGTCTATGATACTGACTTTTTTTAGGGAAATAGCAATAATCCATCATTAAGAGAACGATTCTGATGACTTTATTCATTATTTCCTATAATGCCAAATATAGTCTGTGTCTTACTAATAAAAAAGTATATTTTACTATTCAATCAATACTACATTCTTGATGTAAAATAAATTCAAAAATCTACAAATCTTTTATTTTTCTTAAAATAAAAATCAACTATGTATTTGCAGTTTCAACTGTGAGTCCTATATTAAAAAATATTACATCTGTGCTCAACATGGAGACTCTTCTGGTCAATATTCCCTAAAGAATACAATATAACAACTATCTCATAACATTCATATTGGATTAGATATTACAACTAATCTACAGCTGATTTAAATTATGCACTACAAACATTTACGTATAGAAGGAAAATAAAGTATATGTCAGCATATGTAAGTTACATGCAAATACTGCACCAATTAATATCAGGGACTTGAGCATTAGTCAGATTTTGATACCACAGAGGGTCCTGGAACCAATTTTCTGTGGACATAATGAATGATTAAAATGTACAGCCATTAAAAAAGTTAAAAATTCAACATGTGCCTGATTCTGTCGTTCTCTGACTTCTTGTCTACCTCTAGCTCCATTTTTTATATCTCTATCTCTTACTGTGTTTCCATCTTACTTTCTCTTATTGCCTCTATTTCTGTCTCTCCACTTTCAGATTTAGAAAGAATTTTCTAAATTTGGTCCTTTAAACATCTTGGTTGTCTTCATAACTGCTTATTTCAAAGCCGACCTGAATACATGTTTGCTCCATAAAGTCATAATTTACTCAAGTATATAAAATAAAATTGAATTGAGATATAGAAGATAATATTCTTTTAGTTATAGTTAAATGATACTTCTCATTCAGGATGCCAAAGTGCTATGTAAATGAAAGTCTGTTAGATTAGGTTTTCTAAAAGGAAAGGAAAAATGTTGACAAATGTAATTAATTACCCCTTTATCAGTTAAATCAGTCAAATACATTTTTAGCAGGAGAAAAGACTTCATCAGTTCACTAAAACTTCTGCCCTCCTTTTCGCAAAAATAAACTGTTTGATTAGTTATTTAATAGATAAATTGAAGAAATCTCCATCATAGACAAAAATGAGAAATTATCAGGGATTGAACTCGGGACCTTGTGCTTGCGAGGCAGGTGGCAGAACCACTGAGCTAAATCCCTGGCCCTTAATACCCCTTTTCTCAGAAACACCTGAAGGCATGAAATCACAGAAGTAGCAAATAAAGACTTCTATGGAGAAAATTATTTATATAATTATATCAGATCTGCTATTATTGCTCTAATCACTCCAAATTTATTACTGTTATATTCTACCTTATTTACATTTTCCCTTGAAATTCTTGCTCTTATATTTACTTTTACTTAATTTATCAATAATACTTAGATGATCTTATCAAATAAACCTAAAAAAATCAGTTCTCAATTTATTGAGAGGCAAATTTGGGACTACCATGTAATATAAATTCTGCTTCATTTCCAGAAAATGGTGAATGTGGGAGGATTCTCAGAGGCAGTAGTTCAGATTGAATGAAGTCACAGACATGCAAGCAAATGATGATGATGTGATATAGGGATAAATATCGTGATTTGGAGTAATGTATTTGTTTCCTATAACTGTACATTAATTACAAACTTAGTAGCTTAAAGCAGTCCTAATTTATCCTCACAGATGTGAAACAATCACCTCAAAATTAAGGTTTGTTGAGGCTGTGTTTCTTCTGAGGCTTCTGAGAATCTTTCTTTTTCAGTTTCTACCACATTCTCTGTTTCACTATCTCTTCCATCCTTCACTCTAATCTCTTGGATTCCTTTTCACATCTTCTACTGTGTATCTCTCATAAGGACTCTTCTTATTAGTTTGGGCTTACCCAGACAATCTAGGATAAATTCCTCATTTAAGACACTCAATTGGATCACATCTATAAAGTCTAAACATTTTCACCTTCACCATTTGCATATTACTTTTAAATCAGAATTAAAATTTATAAAAATCATGTTATTTTTATTCTCCACACCAAAGCTTTTTTCTTTCTGATTGATTGTTGTCTCTATCACCTTCCTCTCATACTTACTGTGCACAGAGTGTAGAAATGGATACTCATCCCTCCATCACATGAATCTAATTCATTACCAAATATTTTTTATTTAATTTATCTAACTAATGAGAAATGGTTTGCCAGACCACTTGGAAACATTGCCCATAGTAATCAGGCTCTCCTCTTATCCACAGTTCATTATCTACTATTTCTTGAAATGCATGCTTAATTATTGAAAAAATTGAAGCTTCCTACTTTTATTATGAAGGGAAGCACTAGCATTCAAAAGAAGAGCCTACTTGGTGGCATAGTAGATTCATCACACTCTGAAAGTCCTTCCAATGGTTTCTGAGCCAACAAGTCAGGTCCATTCTGCAGAGTCAAAGACTTTGAAACTTCACTGATATGAAATCATGTTTGTGATTGGGGAGTGCAAGGCAGGGTGTAGAGGTGAATTAAAACACGTGGGCAAAGTACTAGGCAACAGACCTGGAAAATAATGTCAGTACATTAAATGAACATCAGGAAAGAGAGCAAGGAAAAATAAGGGTGGAATTAATTGGATTAGCTGACCCTTCAATCAATATCTAGTCAGCCTGCCTATCAGAGGTACCTGGAGAAGGAGAAAGAAATCATGACTGTTTCAAGACAAGATGGTTACTATTATACAGTAATCACAATTATGTTCTAACCATTATCCTGACCTTATATTATTAGACCTTAGTTCTGTTATGTGGAATCTATAACACTCATGTATAATAATAGCTATTCACTAAATGGTATAAGAAATGTGAATACATGAAATGAGTATATTAATTCAATATATTAGAACAAGAATGATGAAAATTTTAAATATGAAATATAGGGAAAATATTTCTGATAATTTTATTATAAATTATCAGTGCAAGTAGGTTGAGTAACTAAAAATAACAAGCAGAACAGCTAGAATTAACAAGATAAGCCTACAACAAGAAAAATGCCATCTCAATTCACCAGATTTAAAGACCTGTGAATTTTTAAAAGTAGGTTTTGGAAAACAGCATTGGAAGTGGTAAAATAACATACATCAGTAAATTTCGTTGTTTAAAATTTGGAGAATATCAGAAAAATAACAAAATTAACAAATCTTACATACTGAGCACAATATTTGAAGACAAACTCTCTGAAAAATGATTGAGCCAATAAATCTCTTTCTGGAATTCAATTTTTACATGGAAAGAGAAAATTTATGTACATGTCCAGTTAATAGCAGATAACAAGCCAGGATATGATTCACTGTTTTCATAAATTTTAAGTGAATTAATAATTAAATGACCTTTCTTATTGCTAAAGAAGCTGTGAGAATGATATAGCTTAATTATGCAATAATATGAACATTGAAATCTATTTCTTCTTTTATATCTTGCTTATATAAAAACAGATGTGTGTGTGTGTGTGTGTGTGTGTATATATATATATATATATATATATTTTTTTTTTTTTTTTTTTTTTTTGGTACCAGGATCAAACTTGGGATGCTGTGAGGCAGGCGGCAGAACCACTGAGCTAAATCCCCAGCCTCGGTTGTGTATATTTTAAAAAATAATTCAAAAAATGGTACTTTTATTTCTGAAAATTCTTTCAACTTTTTGTCATCTAAAATTTATTGCTTTTTAAAAGGCTATAATGGCAATATCTGCACATATTTATTGTTATTTCTTTGACTGTTGACACTCTATTGTAACAGTAAAATAAGTGATATCTTTAAAAACAATGTGAAAATTATTGAATATTGCTATTCTAAACAAGATCAAACCACAAGGCATTCTTACAATAAAGAGCAGCACAATTTGTTTATAATATTATGTTAGTTTTCTTTTGCTTTAACAGATCTATATTGTTCAATTGTTCTGCCAATACAGTGCACAATTTTTGTTTCATTTAGAAATATGGAGAATAAAATATCAAAGTTTATTAGCATTGTAATGTGAAGTAAAAGTCAGTATCCTATCAAACATCTGTATTTTACTTAGGAAATAATTCTTTCCTCTGCATTTCTCACAGTGACTTACAAGGTCAAATCAGTTTTAGAAGAATACCAGTTTTAACTCTTGGTCTTCAGTTTTGAAGATGTCAAGATGAAACTTTCTTTGGTCCCCATTAATCCAGTTTCATCCAACACAAGTCATAGCAAATCCCCAAAATTCTACCCCAGCAATTTCAAAGTTACATAACTGAAATGTACCGGTGGTCAGATCAGTAGCATATCTACTATGGTGCCCCAAATGGGCTGGCTGTCTTCAAAGCAGGCATGTCATGAAATTGTCAAGGCAACATCTGAAGAGTCTGAGGTTTATATTGAAACTGACCATTTCAGCCAGAAATTCAGATTGAGATTGAGTTGATATCTTCTGCCTGTGCCCTGATCATCAAAGCGTTCAAAGAACTACCACAAGACAAAAATGGGAAACTTTCAAAAAAATAGAAATATCACTTTTGATAAGATTGTCAACTTAGCCAGAAAACACTCTGGAACTGTTAAAGGCTACCTGGGACTGCTTAGTCTGGGGGTAGCAATGTTAATGGCTGCAGCCTTAAGCCGTCATGACATGACCAGTCCTGCAGAGGAATTCCCATGTACTTAACAAGTATAAAAGAAAATATTTCAACAAATGCTTATATGAGATCCAAACATTTTTTCCAGGTTAGGAAGTACAAGCATATTCATGTGGTAGATAGCAGCAGTATCACTGTATACTTATAGATGGTCATTTTAGCACCATTGATTTATCTCAACACACTATTTTTATTACAGTTGTTCACCCATTCAACATGACAATCACACTATTGAATTCATTTGCCAATATTATGGTTATATTGTCATATAACAGGAAATTTATTACTTTATCTCCTAATGATAAGGGGTTATCTGCATTTTAATGTTGGTGGATATGGAACTTTCTACTTAATTTTATTAGGTTAAATATTAGTCCAGGATCAAGAAATTTGTTGAGATTAGTTAATAAATGTCACCACATGTTAATATTGGATTCTAATATTTGTGTAAATAGTTATTAAAACATTTCTCCAAAGGATAACATATATTACATGTAATAGGAATTTAGTTGCCTAAGAAGAAATATTTTCTGAAAATATAATTACAGGGAATATAAAAGAAAGTCATATAATAAGGCACAGAAAATATTTACTTATGATGTTTCCAGATGACTTAAAGATATGCATAAATTCAGTAAAAATAGGGCAATTAAAAATTCTCACTATGGTTCTGGAAGAACACCAGGGATACCCTACCACACTAAAGAGTTAGAATCACTTACCTCCAAATGAATTCAGAGTTTTATGAAATTGTCAGTTGTAAGAAAATGAAAGTGATCTCTGATAGAATGAAAATATAATTGATATCTTCAAGTGCTCAAGCCTACATAATTGGGAAAATTACTCTAGGCTGAATCTCACAAAATGAGAATGCAGATAGAATTTCACATTCTTATTGAGTTACAAAGGCAAGGGTTAAGTTTTTAGAAGCCAAAACAGCTAGAACTTGTGACATATGTTCAAAGAGGAATAAGCTGCACAGAGAACACTCTAGTAATTTGTAGAGGGATCTTCTTAAGTATTTAGCTGGGTATTGGTCTATGCAAATGTTTGAGAAAATTACCAGTGTCAGGCAAAGAATTTCAAAAAGGAATAGTTAGAACAATATGGATACCTCATAGATGCCCAAAATTTGCTCATATCTTACCAATTATACTGCAAAAACTTCCTACTATAATGGAACAACTATAATATAGAATGAATAATATCCTTCAAAAATATGCAGAGGCCCTAACTTCCCATACCTGTCAATGTGACCATTTTGGAAAATTGGAACTTTGTAGATGTACTTGAGCTATAAATTTAGAAGAGATCACGCTAGAATCCAGAGTGCCCTTAATCCAAATTGGCATGGTGTTCTTACAAAACCAAGAAAAGGAACAAAAACCAGACACACACAGAGGAAAAAGCCATGTAAAGACAGAAATACACAGGGGGAAATCAGCCAGGTGATGACTAAGAATGAGACTGGAATTATGCAGCTGCAAGTCAAAGAATTGAAAGGATTGGATTGTCATCAACCACCAGAAGCTAGGAGAGAGAGCACGACCCATATAACATCTAATATTTTGTTTACAATCTTCAAAACTGGAAGACAATAAATTCTTATTATTTTAAGCCTATTAATTTGTGGAAATTTGTTAAGAAATAAACTATGAAACATATACAAACTCACAAAGTCCTTAGGAAAGAGAGCAAATTAGCCATAGATTTACTGCTATTCAAGGCCCACACTAATCATGTTAGAAGTTTCTTTTTAAAAAATGGAATCAGACTAACTCTAAACAAGTTAATTGCTATCTGGAGCAAAGCCAAAAGCAAATTAAAATAGTTCAAAAAGAAAAAAATTAATCCACAAACTTATTCAACATACCTATTATTCTAATATTTCCAGACTTTGCAAGAAGCAGAAAACTAGGGTCAAAAGCAGGGAAAAAAAATCAATCATAACAACAAAAGACCCCAATGGTAAAATTAGAAGACAAGGACATAAAAAAAATTATGAATAATTTCAAGAGTTCAAAAAATAAAAAAGCAAGTACATGATAAGAAAGAAAAGATATAAAAGCAGCCAAAGTCAAACTGCTATAAATGAAAAATTCAGGATTTTTATTAAAATACTTTGGGTAGGATTAAGATCATATTAAAGTGTTAGATAAATTGATAATATAATATTAAAATGATTCAAATTTAATAAAAATAAAAAACACTGAAACAATGAAAACAGATATATTCCTTAACTCCAGTGGAATTAAATTAAAAACAAATGACAAAAATAACTAAATATACACAAATTATAAGAAATTAAACAATAAAGTTATATAACAATATATATGAAGTCAATATACTGAAAAATATACTAAAAAAAATGAAAAGAGAAACATCAAAATTCACATGACATACCTGAAATACTTATAATGTTAAATGCTAATGTAAGATAATCTCCATTCAATAAACTAAGCTTTTGCCTTAAGACAGGGATCCCCAGCCCCAGACCACAGACCTGTACTACTCCATGGCATCTTAGGAATCAGGTCCAACAGCAGCAGGTGGGCAGCAAGCTACCCAGTGAAGCTTCCTGTGTATTTGCTCCTACTATCCATTTTTCGTATTCCTGGCTGAGGGCTGCCTCTGTCAGATCAGCAGCAGCATTTGATTCCTACAGGAACATAAACTCTACCATGAATTTTGCATGTGAGAGATCTGGCTTACACACTTTATGAGGACCTAATGCCTGATAATCTGAGATAGAGCTAAGGTAGTGTTGCTACCACTGGGGAGCAGCTGGAAATACAGATTAATATTAACAGAGTCGTTTGACTGACAGAAACCATAACAAATCAATTGTTTCATATTCATATCAAAACATTATCAATGAGGGCAAGCGACATTTAAGCCACATCTGGTGGCAGATTTTAAGTCAGAATCCAACACTTGTTTTCATTCATACATGTCCTACCATTATTTTATTTACTACTTTCATCCATGCCTCTTCCCTACACTGTGCACTTGTTCCCATCATAGTTTTGGTAAGCCTACAAGCTAATAATAGCCAAAATGAGTGAAAAACAAACATCACTAGAGGGCTTCTTTGAAAAGGGGGAAAGACTCAATGATGATACAGCAGAAGACTCTAAGACTTCCAACAAAAAGACACCTGCATTGAAACGAAAATACCAACATTGCTACTTTAATTACAAGTTCATTGTAATAGGTGATTCACATTCTACAGGTCTACTTTGTATATGTGGTGACTGACTATCCAGTGAAGCCATTAAATCTTCAAAACTTCCTTGCCACATGGAGACTAAGTGCCCTGGCTTAAAAAAGCAAGACTTTGGAATTCTTCAAAGGAAAAAATAAACTGTGGCCAGAGAACAGAAACAGTTATTGAAGGCCACCACTTTATTAAATGCATCTGCATGGAACCATTGTCCTTAGTGGCCAACTGCATTGCTAAAGCTAAGAAACCTTTTATTATGGGTGAAGAGTTGGTCCTACCTGCTCCTTAATGACATTTGTTGTGAACTTTTAAGAGAGGTTGTAGTTCCAAAGGCGACATGTGTTACTCTTTTAGCTATGATCATAACTAGATGGATTGATGAAATAGCAGAAGATATTAAGAAACAATAGTTATAGAGGGTTAATGAAATTTCATAATATGTAATCCAGACTGATAATTCTACTGATGTCATCAGGCCACAATGCTTGTTTTGGTACAATATCTTCAGGAGTATGTGCATGAGGACATGTTTTGTGCACCTTTGTTGCCAACTAACATCACAGCTCCAAAGCTATTCAAGTCTTTGAATACATATCAGGAAAAGAAAACTGGTCAATTTATGTCAATATAGATCTAACAGCAACCATGACTGGATGACTTTCTGGTTTCACTGTTCAGATCAAAGGGGTTACTTCTGAATGTGAACCTCCATAAAAGAATGCTAGCTAGCAGAAAAATGTCACCTGAACTTAACAACATTTTTCAGGATGTGATAAAAATTATCAACCACATTAAAGTACACGACTTTAATGAAGTCAGTTTGCACAGCTCTGTGAGAGTGATGCAGAGTACATATGTCTTCTATATACAGAAGTGAGCTAGCTTTCTAACAGTAGATCACTGGCCAAGTTTTGAAGTTATAAGAGCCACTGCAGAGATTTTATTTTTTTAGAAAATCTGTCATCACTGGCAGCACATCTCAGAGACATAGAATAAGTTACAAAACTTATGTTACACATTCAAGTTGCTCAATGAACTCAGTATGTTACTTCAGAGGAGAACTACTGTTTTTCAGGAGAGCAGATAAAGTGGTTGCATTCAAAGCCAAACTGGAATTATACAGGTGACAAGCAAATATTGGAATTTTTGACATCTTTAAAATATTAGCAAAGAAGATGCAAGAGAGTGAACCAGGGCTTTGTTTTTTTCCATCTCATGCATGGTCACTTATCTCAGCTTTCAAGAGAGTTGAAGCATTACTTCCCAACCACAAAAGAATCCTGAACAGAGAAGAAATGGATTTGTGACCAATTTGTGCATAAGATACATGAAATGATTCTGTCTGTGCTAACAGAAGATTAACTGGTTGAAATCACAAATGACAGTAGCTTTAAAAGTATGTTTAAGCCAAGTTCAAATCTCTATACATTCTGGTTTAAAATTAAGGTAGAATATCCTGTGATTGCCCCCAAAGCAATTAAAAAGCCTGCTTCCATTTCTAACATCCTATCTTTGTGAAGCAGAGTTTTCTACAGTTACAGCAACCAAAGGAAGATTATAGCTAAGCAGACAGGACATATGCAACATATTTCAAGGATTAATATCTTCCATCTCTTCTAATTACAAGAAACTAAGCCTTGGACTCCCACTGATTCTGTATTTTTGGGAGGTGTATAATTATTTCATGATATATTATGGAGTAATAATACAAGAAATAAAGTACACAGTGAAAGTAATGTGCTTCAGTAATTCTGAAACCAACCCCCACCCCATAATGGTCCATGGTAAAATTGTCTTTCATGAAACTAGTTCCCAGTACCAAAAACTTTGGGGATTACCGGAATAAGACATGCTTAGGATAATAGTGTGATGAGAGACATTCTCAAAATAGTATCAGATTTCACTGTTTTACCTTACAGTCTATAGTTCCAGTGTCCAAAGCAGTAATTATTGGCCACATGTGACTATTAAGCATTTATGGGTAGTAAAAATTGAGAAGTGCTATAATGGTAAAACACATATTACACTTTGACAACATATTACTAAAAGTCTTGGAAATATTTTATCATGAAGATTTATCATAAAAATATATTTCTTTATTATGTTTCATATTATAAGGATATACTATAAAGATGTTATATTTTGAAATGGAAAACATACTAGAAAATTAATTACTTAAAGCATTACATTTTTTATACATATATATTTAAGTTCAAAAAACCCACAGAAAATGTAAAATTAAATGTCTAATTTGCATGATCTTTCTGTGACAGTACTGGACTAGAGATATGATATTTTTCAATAAAATTTTCCCTAAATAATTTTATTTCATTAAAATTATAATTAAAATTTTCATTAAATTTATATATATAGTATAAGATTAATGCCACATACAATTGCATTTTAACAAAATTAAAAGAAATATATTTTGTTTTTGAAACTGCAAACTTTTGTCTCAAATTCTTTTGATGAAATTAGGTAGTCTTTGTGATAGTCTTTTGAAGATGCGCTTATTATTTATATATTACAGTTTTCCTTAATTACTAAAATGAAATCTGTCTAATACATTTGAATTATTTTTCTTTAGATTACAGAAGCTAAAAGACAGAAGATTCCATAATGAATCACAAGAACCCTGGGAGAGCCAAAGACAGTTAAGATTTTAATATTGCAAGCAAACAGTACAAACACTGTGTGTAATTCAATGCAGCAACGAACAGTTTCAACCTCAAAGAAGGTACATCTCATTAATTTTAGCTGAATTTCACTGTGAGTGATGTGATTCATTTTATTTTGAAATACAAAATATAATACAAGAAAAAAACCCCATGAATATCAATTGCAGAGAAACCTTTTAAGAGGATGTTTTATGTTTTTACACAGTTATAGTTAATGCCGTTTTGGTTAAATAAAACATGTTACTTCTCTTGCTTATGAAAAATTTATTCATTTCAATTTTCTTTATATAACATATAGTCTTTCACATCTTTGGAAACATATAGTAGGTTGATTTTTCTTGCTCAGGTAGCCATCATTTTCCAATTCTTTATCTACATCCACATTACTGAAGCTGTTATAAATATTATTGGACAACTGAATCAAATAATTAAATTACTCAGGTAAATAAAAACATACATAGATAAAGAAATCTAATATCCAGAATAATTTATTTAAAATGCATCATTTCTACTCTAAACAAATTTAATTCAAATTAAATATATTAATAGTTGAAAAACAAATTTTCTTTGCAAAACATAAATTCTGTTGTAATTATGTGACATTACAATGATCTTTCAGATTTCTAACCCCTGTGTCATTCATTTAATAAATGGTATATAAGTGCAGTGAATATAGTTAATTTTTAAAAGCCATTTTATATCATATTTTGCATCATGATTACTTTCCATATCGGGGATATTTTTTATATTGAAGGAGCAACTAATGAGATACTAAAGTTGTGTTTATACATAACTCATGTTTTTACTGTGAGGCATCTCTGTAAGCATCTTTGGTGAAACAGTGCATTAGAATAAGTCAGAACCAGGACCAGGGCTAGAGGAAGTATCCATTATAGAGACAGCTGTATTCCCAGAAGCAGAGAGTAGCGTAATACGTTTAGGTATTATCTGGGCTGATGTAAATTTCCAAGGCATCAGTTTTGATGGCTAGATACTTCCACTATGTGTATATTCATAAGCAGGAAGATGGACTAGTGCTGCTCTCTAATTCCTGAGCCCTGTGCCAAGCAAGTCTTTTCTCATCAACGCAACAGTATGAGAAGATGGTCCTCGTGAAGTGAGATGCTACTGTAATTTTTGCAGTGGTTTATCTCTTTATTGTATTTGTTTTTGAATGACAAGATTAAAATCTGAAGATCTACTGCTACCAAGATTATCCAAAGGGACTGTTCAACCTTCGACCTGTTCCTTTATCCATTTTCAAGGGGCTCAAGGATGCAGCCTTCTGCCATTTGTAACAATTGTTTGGTAAAGTTCATTGGACTGAATGTGAATAATATGAATTTCAATATTATTCTTATTACTTTTTAATTCTAATCTGCTTTATAAAATTTTAAAAGCTAACTCATGTTTATGTATATATCAAGAGAGCTTATATGAGCTACATGAGCAAATTATGATTTTTTGGTATTATTACTACTATTGGGATAATGATTGCTTTGCTTTTGGACAACATCTAATAAATATAAACATTTTATTTTGTATGGAAATGAAAATGTTTTATTTTATCATGTTACATATTTTAAATTCTTTATGTGGCAAGTTATTTCTTTATTTTTCATAATGTTTGTATGGGATGCTGAAGTGGCAATTTGGTAAGTTATACATTTTCAGTATCATCTGAAAGAAAGCAAATATAACTCTCCTACAAATTAATTTAATGTTCAGAATCTATGCATAAGGCTCCACATGCCTATTAATGGCTGTGTTCAAGGACAGAGGATAGTACCAATATTTTTAATTAGTTTTGGTGTTGCTTCTGAACGATCAACCTGTTATTAGGACAATGTAGAGGAAAGGAAATATCTGAATCCAAAGAGATCAAAAATGTATGTGACATTAGGAGAAGTTGTAAACAAAAGCAAGAGTGGAGAATAAACAGAGTAAGAGAAAAAAGAGTGGATAATGGGGAGTAATTGCAAGTGAATGGAGAAAATTTTCTCAGCAAGAGATTGTCTTTAAAGAAGTTAAACAGGGCCAACCAGACAGTACTAGATTCACACTTAGTGTGATAAATATATTGTTTAATTTAAATCCAATGAGTCATTTGACCTTAAATATTTCTCTTGAAGAATTCCATTGTCCTCATCACATCTAGAATTTTCAACAGCCAGAGGCCTTTCAGGTTAAATATTCCACCTGAGAGAGAAACACTCACTTGATCTAAACAAACCTCAGGAGTACTTTGGGAAAAGATTATCTGTGGACAATTCAGATTTTATATAAAGTGCTTAAATCTAAATTGGTGGCTTCTGCAGTTTTCCAGTGGTTGTAAATAAGACCAAGTTTTATCTATTTTCATTATTGCAATAGCTGTTACTTCTTTAACAAAATTATGTTGCAATGAACAGGATGCAGAAAAAGTAGTATAACAAAATGAATCCTGTTTGATTAAGTAATCTCATTTTTCTTCTTAAAAATCATATGAAATTGTGTGTCTGTAACCAGGGATTATGATCACTACAATAATTATGATGAAATTGATGGTGATATTATTGACCTTTTTCATATGTAGAATGGTTTCTTTATGTTTGCCAGGCACTTTATACCATAATCTAATTTAACCTTTCCAGACATTTTATAAAATTGTATGTTTTATTGCCATCTTACATATGAAGAACTGCTTCCAAAAATGCAATGGACAATGGGATATGTGTGTTTGAAGTAAGATTGAGTATGATAAGGGGGAATTAATGCAAATATGTCACTTTTAGTAATAAATTTTAAAAATTCAAATGTATTTTTCAATCATACTTCATATATGAAGGTAACATACTTCAGTAATATTCAATCTCATCTCCCGGCCCCACCCTCCTTCCTAGTTTCACCTTTGGGAGGATTCTATGCATATAATATATTTTGTTCATGTCCTTTCTCCCTGTTATTTGCCCTTAACACCTTACCCTATTTTGACAATGAGAAATATCTCCAGATATTATCAAATGCCTTCAGGGTGACAAACTCACTCCAGGTTGAAAATCAACAAAATAAAAATAAACCACAAGACCTGAGTCAATACAGTTATACTTAAAAAGTGTTTTACTGCAACTCTGAGTCTGATGTGTACCTTTAGATGTTCATTTGTCTGTGGGTGGAGTAGCAAGAAGTGGGGAGTGATTAATTTGCAGAGTCTGGAGATAAATATATCAACACTAGGGGATATAAACAATTTAGTTAAAAATTCTCAGGCTGGGGATTTAGCTCAGTGGTTCTACCACCTGCCTTGCAAGGACAAGGTCCCGAGTTCAATACCTGGTACCAAAAAACCAAAAAATCTATAAGGCTTGCCTAGGTGCTAATTTAATTTAATCTTCTGTGGTGTCAAATTCTAATCTATTTTAAAATGAGAATAATTGCATATATTAAAATTACTCTTTAGAAAACATTAATTAACCTATAGACTCATATTCTAAACTATCTTCTAGTAAATCTTACACCATTAGTGATTGCTTCTTTCCATAGCCTTTGCAAATTTTAATCTTTCTTCACCTCTCAGCACAAACAGTATTTGGTTTATGATTAAAAGTTTTGCTGGTTTTAAAAATTAATATTTTATTCTAGGGCACAGATACTTTGATTGGAAGAGTAGAAAATCCATATTATTAAAATATTTTTAATTTTTCTTTTTCTCCTGTATAGCTGATGACATATAGTTTCATTTGCACTTGTAATTTCAATAGGTCTTTGGTGTAACTTGTCCATATGAGATAAGACAATTAAATGAAAAAACTATAATCTAGACAAAAGTAAACTATCAAAGGTGAGTTTGCAGAAGAAAATCTAGAAGAATCCCCCAAATTGGCAGGCTATTGTTAAATGTAAACATGGGCATGACTAATGTGAGAATGAAACTGTAATGTTTGGTGATACATTAAGACCATAGCAACATGGACAATTTGAGGGAATTAAGACCAACAGCAACATAGACAGTTCTCATGAGGGAATTAGTGGTTCGAGCTGTAGAGCTTTTTTGAAATTTGGTTGAATCCATTTAGAAAGGATGTATATTGAAGAAACTAAAGAATGCATTAAGGTAAGATTATGGCAAGAATAGAGTCATCATGACATAGCTAATACCATAAAGAAGAGAACATGTTACTTTAGTTGATTTTTAATTATGAGTTTGTGTACATGAGTGCTGGGGATTAGTGAAAAAGAAAATTTACTGTACTTTTGTTAAAAATGACAAGACAGATTTTACTTGAACTGCTGATATAAAGGAATTTAGAGTGCATGGGTGGACTTTTGTTTTTCAATTTTAACTTTATTCTCAGTGGTTTAATGAATCTACCACTATATAGGTATTTTTCACATGTGCACACATGGAGTATAAATAGAGTCTTATCCCAAGGTAGCACATATAATCTATTTATATATGTTGCCAACTCCCATGGAGAGGTATTGTTTTATTTTATAGTCCCTCATGGAATAACAGGTTACTTTTTTCAAATCTTTGACAACATATACTGCTACTGGAAAGGTTTGGTCAGGCCTGTATCCAGGCACTAGTTCTTACTTTCCAGCAACAAAAAATAAGACAAAGGATTGTAAAAATGGGAAAACTACCAGTTTATTTACAATTTGGCCGTATTTAGAGGACATCAAGTCTACTCCTTGTAAGACACTGGATCACTCCAATTTGTAGAAAGCGTAGAACAAAAGCCATGCTTACCTGTTGCCAAGGTTTGTCCCAAAGGAGAATAAGTGTTAAATCCTCTTGGTTTCTTGGCTAAGAGTTTGTACTTTGTATTCTCCAAATAATTAAGCTTGGATAACCAGAGCTTTGTTTATTTGTTTGTTTTTAAGGAAAATTCTAGAGTTTTTTCCAATACTACTTTAAAAAAAATTTTTTTAGTACATCTGGAGTACTTAATGTTTACATTCCTTATGTGAAGTTGGCAGGTGCATAACACATCTTAATTTCTTTTTCCATTCCCTTTCCTTCTCTTCCTTCCCCATCCACAATGATCTACTTTAACATCCAGGTAAAAATGTTGTCATTTTAATCTTTGAAAACTTATATATGTATAAATATATATAAATATATATAAGTATTCAATTAGTGTACAAAAATCAAATCTTACAGATAGTTTATATATTATCCTGGTTTTATAAAGTTCAAAAGCAAAATACTTGTAGAATAGCTGAGAAAGACATAATTATAAACTGTATTTTCCTCCAGTGAATCTCTACATGCTGCAATGTTTCTTGTTTAACAGAGGTTTCTGCATGCATGGTGTATGCTGTCATATTGAAAGTAAAATTATATTAAACTATCTTTCTACTGATAGTTTCTGTAAACAGGCCCATTGGATTCTTTCCAAGATGACTGTCCCTCACAAAATTGTACTCTGCTGGGAATAAATTTGTGCTAACCTTCTGTTACATTTTAAAAATTAAACTATTCAGTTGGAACACTTGCTGAACAGCTGTGTAATCTCTACCAAGTCACTTCACCTCTCTGGACATGAATTTTCTCAACTGTTAAATGAGAGTATTGAATATTTGACTTTGAAATCATTTCAAGGAGAATAATTCTATGATCTGAAATATACTTTTTCCCATTGAATATCTAATAAATCTCAGCATAATATTTTTAAAACAGTCAGCAAATATGTAGGAAAGTAATATAAAAGCCTAAAATTGGAACTAGTAACACACAGCCATATGATTTAGAATAATCTTACTCAAATCCCATAAACTCTACTGAGAGCTCTTTCAAAGTATTAAATATTAAGAAAAAATTACATAAAACAAAAAAATGGACAGATGATTGAATAAATTAACATATTATACAGAAGTAAAATGAATATATTACAAATTCATGAATTTATCAATGAATATTAAAAAAGATTGAGTATGAAATTTTCAAATAGCAATAAAATATGATATGTTTTATATGGCTAAAAATCTAAACAATATGATGCAAATGATTTTATGTATTAAAGCTATCAGGATAATTGAGGTATTTTATTTTATTATTATTATTTTTTGGTACCAGGGATTGAACTCGGGTCCTTGCACTTGCGAGGCAGGCAGTAGAACCACTGGGCTAAATCTCCAGCCCCTAATTGAGGTATTTTAGTTAGAACAATTTTTTACCTGTTTGTGTGAAGGAAAATAATAAAATAGATAAGAAGCAGAGATAGATAAACCATCCATGAAATCTTATTCTTAGTTATAATTTTAGTTTATGGATATGTAGAATAGTGTGTCATGTTAGGTGGAATTACAAAGTTGTTATTGTATTTGGACATTAAGCATAAGGAGATATGCTTGGATATCAAGTTGACAAAGGGTGGGATGTTAATATTAATTTTAATTTTTTCCACTTCATTTGCTTGGGATCCTTCCAAGGGATTAAGAAACACACTTCTGGGTGTGTCTGTGTAGATCTTGGAGACATGACCTTGGGTAGTGTATATGGTCCCTGTCCCTTCCTCTCTGGCATGCTTCCTGCTCTGCTCTGCTTCTTGTTCAGCATGAACTGTGCAGCCTTGCTCTGTCATGCTTTTCTACCATGGTATTTCTGCATTGGAGCCAAAAATTATGGACTGAATCCTTTGAAACCTTGAGCCACTGGATGCTTTCCAAGATGACTATCCCTCACAAAATTGTAGTCTGCTGGGAATAAATTTGTGCTAACCTTCTGTTACATTTTAAAACTTAAACCATTCAGTTGGAAAACTTGTTGAACAGCTGTGTAATCTCTCCACAGCCAAATAAAACCTCTCTTTTGCTAAGTTGTGGTTGTTGGGTATTGTGACTCAGTGATAGGAAAGTAAATAATCTAAAGTGGGACTAAATTTCTAACAGATTTCCTTAGCCTCAGTCACACTGGTTCTATAATATTTTGCTAGCTCCTTGTTCTGGATCATTATTTGTGTTCTCATAATTTTCATGCATTAAATAGCATCATGATTTAAATTCCTAAATGCAGAGCTGAACTGGCACTGTCAAGATTCTCAGTCCCATCTTTATACTCCGGGAAGGTGAGGCAGGGAGATCACAAGTTTTAGTCCAGCCTTGGCAACTTGAGCCTAAGCAAAAATAAAAATTACAATAAAATAAAATAAAGGTTTGCTATATAGGTCAGTTGAAGGCCCTGGGTTCAATCACCATTACTACCAAAACAAACACACATAAAAACAAACAAACAAGCAATATCCCTTCAGCTCCACACACATCAATGCATTGGATACATTACTGAATATCATGCTGACTCAATTTTCTTGCCTACAAAATGCGGATCATGTTAACTAAGTTTTTTTTGTAAATATTTATAGTTTGAAGTAGTTCCTGGAATGTAGGATGGATAAAAAGAATGTCAGCTCTTGTATTATTTGCTTTTAATTATGTACCAGAATTCACAATTGTATAACATTAGTATACATTTTATGACTCCATCATTTCTGTTAATACTGATAAGTACATAGCATAGTCTCATAAAATATTTATTTATCTAAATCAAAACCTTGTTTCACTAATTATTGAATCATTAAACTTGTATAAGACCATCACTTCTTGAAACACTTATTTTTACTTTTTAACCCTAATCAAATCATGGAATGGTTTTTAAAATAACTTTCTAGATACGTATCGGTGGCATATGGAGATATAAAGTTAACATTCCATTTTCTTTTGTCCAATATTTTAAAATATCACAATGCCATTACAAAATCATGTTACCTTTCAGTGGTTTTTCAAAATCTCATTCCTAAAATCAATTACTTCAATTATATAAAATTTTCTAATGGTTACTTCTAAATATCTTTAATTTTAACAGGGAAGAAACCTTAGGAACAATATAGAATGCCTTTCTTGAGAATTTAGAAAAGTGATAGGTAAGTTTAAACAAATAAATGTCTTTGTTTTATGCACACAAACACATATCTCACAAAGTAGGAAAGCTTGGTGTAATGCAAGTGAATTACATTCACCTCCCACCATATCTCTTTTGAGAGCTCTTAAAGAGAATGTTAGTAAAGAGGAAAAAATATCCTATGTCTCACAACAGAGACTGAATATGATGTTAAAAATCTAGAATGAATTAAATGATACTGGCAGCTATTTCATATGGGTAGAATCAGAGCTTCTCAGCAACAAAACAAGAAACCTTCTAAAAATGGTGAACTTCAGCAAGTTCATATAACAAGACTCCGGAGAAAAACATTGAAAGGAATGCCTTAAGCTATAAAATCATCTTCTGCCAGGACAAAAAGTTCTGTTCTTTCATTACATATTGCAACACAAATCAAGCACCCTTCAGTTAGTTATTACCTTCACTTGGAGAAATAATTGGGACTCAGAGCTTTTGAATATAGGTCTTATTAAAATAGCAATTAACTGGAAGAAAAAGACCTCATCTTTAAACATGCAAGTATCATAATCTAGTTAAACAGTAAGTCTCTTCTTCACTTAGGAGAGGAGAAACATGCTCATAAAATGATAAAGTGCCTATAATGTAGGAAAAAATAAACACTAAGAATTTAGGTGACAATCCCATAAAATACTTAGAGGAGAGAAATATGTCTAATTTTTGTTTTAACTTCTAAAGAATAAAGATTGCTTTTACATGTTTTGTGACAATGATTTGACAAAGGCAAAACATCTAAATGAAGAGGTATAGGTTAATTAATAAATAGCAAAGTCAAATTCAAAAGTAAAGTAAGTGCAATGGATAAGGGACAATCAGAAGTCTAAAGTTACAGACTTTTGTTTTGTGCACACAAGTTTTCCAATAATTTTCAGTACATACAATTATATCTTCAATACATTGAATCTGTTTTCAAAAATACTGGAGACACTTGTTTTTCCTCTCACATCAGCCTGACTGGGCACAATATTTTCTTTCTATACACTTGTCACTAGCAGTATGAACTTTTACTTTATCCTTCTAAAACTTGGCATATGCAACTCAAAATCTCCTAGAAAGGTCAAGAGAATGATGAAATTTTGTGATTTTTCTTTTTCCTTTGTCTGAATTCCATCTTATGGAAGAAGTAACGATATAATTTTGTTTTTGTCCTAGGAGTACATCTTAACATATCCTTCAGTCATGTTTCCACAAAATAAAATAGACCATGGAATGAATTTCTAGTGAAATTATATTACTTTACCAAAACTTTTAAAAGTTCCTGCCTTGAAACCTTTAATAAAGTTTGCTATAATGGAACATGGGCATGTATTAACATTTTGACCTGCATGGGCAACTGCTTCTTTCTAACATAACTACCGCTTGGCAGCAATGGGAATTGTATTACTGTAGTCTTATTATAAATGGTTTTTGGTTTGCTTACCAAGGTCCATATTTAGTCTCTTACATTGTAATTCCTGTTCTAGAGTAAGCTTCCATTCTCATTTTCAGTTTCTGCCTCACATATTCACTGAGTTTTTTCCAGCATAATTTAGTCATACAAAATATATGTTTCTATATATACTTTTTACAACAACACATATTTTAAACAACTATCAGCTTTTAGTATGCTAACATGATACCTAAATATGTAAGATTTTTGTATTTTTCATTAATAAGGGTTTATAATAATATGAGTTTTTATTTACTTTATTTTTTTATATTAAATTCTTTTATTGGTACATTGTAGGTATACAACACAATTACATTTCTCATTGGGAATTGTATCTTTACATAATGCATCTTGGTTCTTATTTTTTCCCCATTCCTAGCCCTCCCTTCATGCCCTCCACCCTTCCCTGTTTACAAAGACTTTATTTCCATTTTTTCCATTTCTCATCATTTTTCCTTTCCCTTCTTTCCTTTCCTCTGCCCCTCCCACTACCCCTACCCCTTTGGACCTTTTCTTCCTATTTTACATTATCGATTATTCATTCTAATCATTGGTACATTTTAGGTATACAATATAATGACATTCATCATTGGAAATATGCACCTTTACATAATCTCTCAGTTCTTATTTTTCACCCTTGCCCAGCCCTCCCTTCAACCCCTCCAGTCCTCCCTATTTACAAAGATTTGGTTCCTATTTTTCCATTTTCTCATATTAATCCCATTCCCTTCTATCCTTTCCCCTAGTCCTCCCACCTCCTTCTCCTTTGCCCCTTTTCTTCCTATTTCACATTACCTATTATACATATAGTCCTTATTTACACTTTCAGTTTCTCACACCAGAGAAACTATTCGGTATTTACACATGTGTGTCCTACTTATTTCACTTAAGAGTATTGCCTCAATCTGCATCCACTTAGCTATAAATGTCTCTAATTTCTCATTTTTTATGGCTGAGTAGTACTCCATTTTATGAAAAAACCACATTTTCTTTATCCAGTCTCCAGTTGATGGGCATTTGGGCTGTTTCCAAGTTTTAGCTATTACAAACTGTGCTGCTATGAATATGGGTGCACATATATCACTGTGGTATGATTCTTTTAATTCTTTGGGGAAGATCCCCAGCAGTGGAATAGTGGGGTCAAATGGGACTTCCAGTCCTAGTTATTTGAGGTATCTCCATACTGATTTCCACAATGGTTGCACCAGTCTACACTCCCACCAGCAGTGGAGCAGAAGTTTTAAATACATAATTTACTAAGAATTGAGAGATGCTTTCTTCAAAGAGAAAAGTGGTACAGTAAAATAAAAGAATAAAATTAATATGTCACCTTTATTTTTTGTGCTATTCATTCAATAACTACCTGTTGATTAAAACAAAACATATGTTAGGATTTTGTAGAAAAATTTCTAATAAAATCATTTTTTTTTTTTGAGAAGGAAAGAGAAATAGGAGAAAATATTGTTCAAATAGAGGATTGAATGTAAAATGGTAGCTATAGGAGAAATTACTTGTTAATATTAGGTTTGAGTAGATTTTTAGAGATAAATAAAATGTTTCTGCAACAACAGTACAGCATTACTTACTAGTAAAACATATAGGAGAATATCTAGATGTCCTGAAATCAAATTTTAAAAATGTACCAGCCCTAATAATGTGAAGCCTAAACTGTTCACTTCTAAAGTGCTCATTAATCATGGAGTCACTAGAATTTCAAAAACAAAAGCTACTCTTTTAATAAACATCCAGCTGCCTTGCTGAAAAAGTGCAACCAAAATGTTTCATGTGAATGATTTAATAATTTAAGTATCTGTGAGGAACTTTGATTGAATTGTCAGTAACAACTGTTTGTTGAATAATCTTTGATACTTTAATTAAGCCACTAGTGGAGGCTGTTGGTATTTGCTTACTTCTTTTTCTATTACACCAAAATGTTTTAAAGAACAGCCATTTTGAGATTGTTTTTATTTATTACATTGGGGCATAATTCTTTTATGATGAAGATTGATGGAATTCAATGTGTTATATTTCCAAGAAAATTAAAGACTCATGAAGTTACAATTAAATATAAAACTCAGTGAGTGAAGAAAAACAATTAGCAAAGAAAGTGGACCCTAGTATTTATACAGATCTACACCAACATATTACACGGCAAATTAATTGTTAAAACCAGAAGTAAAGAGAAGTGGTGTCTTTTGATTGTTACTTCTGGAATTACTTTGTCAAAAATATATTTGATATTTTTATACAATGCAGAAAAATATTTGAGATAAGGATTTATTTTATATGCATCATGATATCATATCCCAGTTCTATTAGCCTAAATATTAATAAATGCATGAACAACAAGTTTCAGATATAAAGGGAAAGAACATTATAAAGTACTTAGTACACTGTCTTTTAGATTCAAACACAGATATTCTTGGATTAGAAAAATTATATTTAGTGGTTTGGGGTAGTTATTTCATTTTTCCTTTAAACAATGTCTATAGGTATTTGGAAATGTCATTATGTCTTTAGAATAGTTGTCCTGAATGCTCTAATAAATGAGGGTTTCCTTGTCACAAAATGGGATTATAATTTTCTGTTTAGAAACTTAAAATATAGTAATAAAATGGTAAATAAGAACAGGAGAGAAGAATCACTGACACATACATTTTTCCTAATTTCTCCTGAAGACAAGCAATATCATGCAACTAGAAGATAATGCTCAGACTCATAATGGAAAATGAGAATCATGCTATACATGTCATGGGCAGTTCTATAGAATGATAGTTAAAATATACTAGGTAGTTAAATTATTCTTTCCCAATATTTTCTAGGAAAACAAATAAAAAATGGAAGTTTCTTAATTATGGTATTTCTTCACTCATAGTTTAGAGATTACAATTTTAACTAATATTTTCTAAGGCAAATATTTTATTAAATATCTATACATTTTCCATATTCCCTACTTCCACATACTATTTCTTTGGCATGATAAAGGTACAGACTAGGGAACTCCAAAAATCCATTTGTTCCCTAAATCAATAATTAAGTTGCTGTTCAGAAACATGTAATGTAGTAAAAACTGGACAATAGCCAAGAGTATGAGTTAGATTTTTTCTGAATGTTCCTTGCCCATGTTAATAATAATGCATGAGATAAGTATCAGGCCAATTAATACAACATCAATTTTCAGCTTGTCCTGCAAGCAATCCCATTCCTTGTCAAAAATTTAGAGAGAAGCTTGGAGGACAATTGTGAGGAATAAAAGATACAATCACAAGGATTACAACACATTAGATCTCAACAGATGAACTGTTTTCTAGATAACTTCTTGAGGACAACAAAGGTGAATTGTTTCTTTCACTAAATGAACGCAATATAAAGAAAACAAATAATCATACCGTCTTTTTAGCCCAATTATCCTTTCCTGTCTATCTTATGTGGAAGAGAATATGATCTCACAAAATGGAAATTACTCAGTCCTTGGCCTATATAAATTGTCAGGAAAGTATAGCAATCATCAAAGACTCTTGCTTAAATCATTGTCCCTGATTCTTACTTTTGACAAAAAATGTAAAGAGCTATACAAAGAGCTATTAACAAAAGAGCTCTAGATTTCTAGAATCTATAAATATAGAATAGGAGGTCGATATGTAATAATTCTAAGTTTTAGGTAAAGAACACACAAAACATTCTTTCCTTTGCTTAAGAAAATTGGAGAAGTATATTCCAAGCAACTTGGAAGTTTAAAATTCATTCTTAGAAAATCAATAGTAATATCAGGCAGTGCTATACTAAACAAAACTTTGAAAGCATTTATAGAATCTTATATCTTTCAATAGAGAGCTTTGATTTTAAGTCCTGTCCTATTGATCTAGAATATTGATTTTTCTCCATTGTTCATGTGGTTACTTTATTTTCATAAGAACACTAGAATAAGTCCATTAATACAGAGAAAAATGAATCCACAAATTATTGCCCAGAAAAAATACTCATTCTATAAAATTCTGCTCATACTATATTTTTGTGAATGGTAAAGCACTATGTAGTTTGGAAATTATTATTTTATCATGATTTCAGTATCAATAGCAAGCATGACACAATAATAGAAGAAAAAAGTCTAAGTCAATGGCAAGTTTCCTTCCCTAAGCTCTACTCTTCTCTACATTAGTGACAATTTAATACCAAAGGTAATTATTTTGATTTATAGTTTAAATTATTATCATAATTGTGATACTCTTCTGTAAAACACACTTACATTCCTCTGGCTCAAATTATCTTTTCTTTCATAAACTTAGAATCACATAATACATTTCCATGAAACTTAATTTTTCTTAAACCACTATTTCCTAGAATTAAGAAACCCTGTTCTGACTTCCTTTTCTCAGGACTGACCTAAAAATTCTGTGATATCCTCTCTGGGAACTATGTGAAGTGAGGACAGTCTCACTCTTAGTTGATCTTCCTGTTCTTCCTTCCTCTAAGACTTGCAGCATCCTTTTGACATCATTTATCTTTACAAAGAAATGTGATGTGATGATAAAGAAGACAACACCACAGCTTCAAAAATTAGTGTTGACATATAAATATTATATTTTTCCTAATGATATAAGTTGAATTATATGCTTTAATGTTGAATTGTTTTAATTTCTACTTTAATAAAGTGATTAAATGAGCTCCATTTTGAATGACTACAAAATATTTTGAGATTATCTGATAGATAATTTTATAAAATGTGGATGCAAAAACATTTTAGATGTTCTCATTAACATTTAACATGGATACAATGAAAGTAAATGTGTATTTTAATTGTTTTTTAAATTGTCTTTTATTTTAAATGTTACAAAATAGTATACCTATATAAAAACATAAAGAGAAAGATTTGTTCATAAATATCTAACCAGAAATAATGATAATTTTAAGTGATATGTTTTTGTCATATTTTTATTACTTTTTTATGTGATACCAAGACAGAAATACATTGAATACAAGTATTTCAACTAATTTTTGCAACTTTTTCCTAGCATAACTTAGTTTGTTCTTGAATTTCTATGTTAAAAAATAATGATGCAATACATTTGGTTTAAATGTAATTTGCCCAGCTTCTTTGATTATTTTCACAATATTACAGAGAAAATTATTTTACCCAAAATTTATATGTTGAAGAAGAAATCAAAACTTCAAATGGCTTAATTTTGTATATTTAACCTCCTGAGGCATAAGAAAATAAATTTCTCTTGTTTAAGCCAGCAGTCTTTGATGTTTATTCTGGCAGGACTCACAGATTCATACAGATGTTTTTCCAGAACTGAAATTACTGCATCAAAGCTTAGAAATCTTTGAAACTCTGGACTCTCATTGCCATTTTGGTTTCCAAAAAGATCTTGGGAGTTTTGATTTTTTATCCTCTTACAGAAATAGTATTATGTTAAAAAGAAAAAGAAAAAAGGCAGGGAGGGGTGTGGAGGAAACAAAGTAGGGAGAGTAGGAAGGAAGGGAGTGAAAAATCTTAAAAATAATTTCTAACTATAAATGGATATAAAAAGCTATTAGCAGAAATTTTATGATTCCTATATTTATTCTATTTATAATATAACTCAAAGGCATTTCTTTCCCAATAAGGGCAAAAATAACTGCTGGTCACTCATATATAGAGCACAAGGCAAGAAATTATACAGATTTCCTCTCATAAAGGTTGATAACTACAGAATTTATGGAGTACTGCGAAAGGACAATAAATATTTCATGACCATTTTATAGAAATTATAGAAATCTTAGAAAACAAGATCTGCCTGTTCAAGGATAACCAGTGGTAAATAAAATTATAATAAAACCCTTACATTATCTTCTACTGCAATATGAGAAGCCTTCTCCCAACATATGAGAAACTTGAAGAATTTTCACATCTATATTTTTGTGCAAACACTATGATTTGAGACAGTGAGATAATAAAGAAGGGAAAATAACCAACAAGTATAAATTTACATGCTGTTAGAGATTTTGGAGAGTCTAAGCAAGCCCTTCATTTTTGCAATATAATAGATATTGCTATTTCTCATCTTCCTCATGTATCTTTCAATTGACTTTGATCATGTCACACTAAACTTAGTACTGTAGTTTTGTTGCACCAGCATGCCAATGCCTGATTATACAAAACAATACCCAAAAGTATAATGCTTATTTTTACCAAATCAATAATAGAGCTAGTCATATTTAAATGAGTCTTTAAATTTCAAAAGGTTTGCATTTGGGAGACCTTCTTATAGTTGAAAAATGATAAATTCTATTGAAATATGCAATATGAGTAAATGAGTTTGTGCTATCCAATACTTGGTCTAGGTGAAGTCCAAGATATTACAGTATGATGAACAATACTATAGTTTTTTAGAATGCTAATTATATTTAATATTCTTCACAGATTTATTAAGGCAATTAATTTTAATTATAAGGTTATTATTATATTCAAAAGTAATAACTCTGTATTATTTTGTCATTTTTCTAAAGTTCAAATATTTTCAATGACAATTTCCTAAGTATACTGTCATTGCTTTATGTAACTGCATTTAGTTTTAATTCTGTGTGCCCCAAAGCTAATGGGATACAATTGCAATAGTTTTTATTTTTCTTGTCTTCAGCTTAGTGGATCTTCATAGTAAAGCCATACACTACTGTGTGTAGCTTTGTAGAAAAATCTATAACTTTCATTAACTTCTACCAAATAATTTTACATAAAATATTTTTACTTGGTAGATGTTCCATGAAGAATGATCTTATAACTAATGTAGTTTTGAAAATGCTGGAAAAATAAGTTAGCCAATTTTCTTTTTTATTTGAAGAATTTCTCAAAAAATTAGTATGCTAAATTTCCTTGGAAATACCCTATGAAGCCACCTAGGAAATAGCTCTGAATTCTATCAGTTGTCTTTCCATCCCTCCTCTTATTGCTGTGCTTGTGGTCCTATTTCTCATATTGTGGCCTTATTGCAAGGACTTATTTCAGTAAAGTGCTACATGAATTATCTTTCATAACTCAAATATCATCAAGTAGTCTTGGAAATCATCAAGGCACTTTCAGCATAGCTTTTGCCATTACTGTCAAGGCCTCATGTGCAGTATCATTCCCACATATTCAGCCTTTAATCATCCCCACTCTTTGTGAGTTGGTTCTGAAATACCTCACTTGTTTCCTCATATTTCAAGTGATACTGCATTAAACTTTCCTTTTGAATAAATGATTTTTTAAATATCATAGTGTTTTGTACTTTACTTACTACAGACTGTACCCCAGAGGTGTATGTATCTTAGTGTAGTAGTATAATATTGTAGTGACTAGAAAATATGATATTTTAGGAAAAGTTATTTCTTCAAAGCAATCCTGTTTATGATACTTTTTATTAATTATATTGGAAACACAGTTCCTTTTCCTTTAAATTCTACTTTTTTTCACTGTCTTCTATCAATCAAAGTCAAACAAACACAGGCTGAGTAATTGAGGTAGGAACATTGGGGAATTAGAAGTAGAAGGATTGAAGAATAAATCAGAGTGGAGATATAATCATCCTAGTTGTATTATTTATAGTGTGAATATCATACTGTAGGAACCTTGCTAAACACTATATATATATATACTAATCACATTTGTGAAATATAAAATGTAAGGAGAACACTGATAACAGCTGAAGTAAAAATCCATCCTATTTTGATGTCTCAATATTTTCCATTTTCTCTTCCATATTCTCACAATGCATTTTTGAACTTTCACTGTGGCGAGAACTAGTAATACAAACATAAATAAGTAATTCCAACAGATAATCTAATGTTATGTGAAGGGCATTGTGGAAAAGATGGATAAAAATGCTATGAATGAACACAGAAGTCTACGATGGATTGAACTGAATACGACTTCTCAAAATGTTGATATCCTAAACGTCATATACTGTAATGTGACGTTAATAGGAAGTAGGTTCTATGCATATGAAATTAGGCTAGGATGAGGTCATTAAAATTACCTACTTCAATATGAATGTTAGGAAGAGGGAAAGAACCACAAGAACACAGCACTGAGGTGGAAAATACTGTATGACACAGAGGCAGAAATGGAAGTAGTGCAGCTACAAGCTGAGAAGTATCAAGTCTCCAGCAACTACCAGCAGCTACAGAGAGGTGAAGAAAGGTTTTTCCCTACAAGTTTCAGAGAAACCATTAACCTGCTGACATCTGTATTTCAGATCTCAAGTATTTGGAAAACTGTAAGAAAATAAATCTCTGTGTTTTTTGTACTGCCCATTGTGGGGTATCATATACCATACATAGAAAGCTAATTTATTCTTAAATATGATAAAATATGTCCATAGTTGAGCTAGTTTATGAACTCAAATTCAGTAGTATTATTAGTTTCTCATGGAAATAGAAATTCTGTTCAGAAAACAGGTGAGAATAATTTGTGGAACCAGCAATTGATTCTTGGCAACATTTTAGCAATTGTTTTGGATATTAAAATACACTTTATTCTCTAGAAAGATCAACTCTTTTACAAAGGTAAAAGAATTTCAAACCAAAAGATAAGTGATCACCTAGCATATAACATAATGAACGTCTGCTGTGTCTCTTGCACATTCAGTGATTTTCAAGTAATCAAGCACTAATAATGAGATATTGTCATAATTAGAGATTTCCCTCCTCATCATAATCTCTGTCTTTGTTGACATAATACTTCTTTTACCTGCATCATTGTAGATCAGTTTAGTAAATTAAAAATCAGTTTGGGGGGATTTAGCTCAGTGACACCAAGTCTGCCTCACAAATGTAAGGTCCTAAGTTCTATCCCTATTACCAAAAATCAGTTTGGGCATTAAAATGCATATTTACCAGGGACTCACCACAATGTATCAACTATGTCAGTAAAAGGTTATACACACAATATGCTCAACAACTGAAAAATATAAGTCCTGTGTTAGTTATCTTTCCCCAAATTGCCTACCATCTCTGGATCAACAATTTCCTTGGAATACTTAGATCAGCTCAGATTGTTTTGTCATTTTTGTTTATTTTTTGCACCTTTTCACTTGCTAAAAAAGTGTTTTGCTGTTGTTTTACCCATAATGTAGAACTTTTTAAAAAAGACTGTGACATCGATAGGACAGAAATGTAATAATAAAGTGCATTTTGGGGAAGTAGTTCAGCTTGTTGCCTCATGTAAGTTGGGAAACTTTTATGCAACATCCAAGATATTACATTGGTCATTAGAAAATGCCACAATTCTCAAATCTTTACCATTTTTAGTTTAAGAATAACTTTGCCTTTGTATTATTTTAAAAGTATTATAAATATTTTCAGTGCTTTTGATTACCTAGCTGAGATATTTGAGTTTGCTTAGTCTTACTCCTTCCCTTCACAAATACTAAGGTTGATTTAAACCAGCTAGTACTGCTATACTACATTTACTACATTTCAAGTTGTATATAGAAGTGAAAGTATATTTCAAAGACTGTTTGCTTTTTTGGAACATATAAAAATCAATTTTAAGTACATAATTGAATGACATTTGAATAATACATATAGTTATGTGGTGTGGAACTTCTCCATCACTGCCAATAGTTCTGTTATCCTTCTTTTCAATTAATTCCCTATCCCCACCCCATCCATTTATTTTGCCCTAAAATTTGTGTAAATTAAATCTTTCACTCAAAATAATACTTTTGAAATATATCTATTTGTCTTGGGTATGAGTAAAATAATCTTTTAAATTATAGGTCAGCATTCATCATTTTCTAGATATTTGTTATTTCAAATTTGTAATATTTTGAATAAAGTTGATGTAGATATCTGCAAATTTAAGCTTAAAAGTGGCTGTAAGCAGATTATTCTAGATCCAGGTAGTACAGGTTAGCTAGAGTCCATAGTTCTTTGGTATTTTCTCCCATAAGAACGACAATATTTCTTTTATCAGGCTCTGCCATTAACTAATGACCATTTGTAGACTAAAATCAATGATAGGACATAACAAGACTTTGGAGGGATGAAAAGTGTTTTCTAAGATTTTCACCTCAAATAAAACTTCTTTATAGTTTCTAAGCCAGAGGAGGCATCCCTCTCTTACAAAAGAAAGTGGGTCTTCTTAAAATTTGAGTGTTGAGATAAATTTGATTTTGTAGTTCAAACTCATCCAGCAGATGGTTCTTTCATAGGTCTGAAATACCTCATTTCTTCCCTATTATCCTGTCTTTTGAATAGGACACCTGCAAGAGCTATTAATTCACTCTTTTTCTAATTTTTCACTTTTACGACGAAATATTTGGCCTCACATTGCACACACCCTACCCTCCAGTTATGGGAATTGTGAGTCTCTTTAAATACTGCTATGTCTTATGACTTTTTCATGTTATGTCCTAAACTGATAGTTGACTGACCTTGTCTCTTATGCTTGTCCTTCAGGGTGTTGAGTAATTTGTAATATCTCGCTAACCCCACAGTCAGTATGAATACTATTCCTAGAGTTGTATTAATTATTCTACTGCTTAAAACTGTATCTCATCCTTCATCACGGGTAAGAGTTTTAGTAATCATGGTAATATAAACAATAAGCATGTATCGCCACATCATGCCAAACACAAGATCTTGGTTGTTTTCTGTCCAGAGAGTAACACAATTTCACCAAGTCAGTAACGGTGTTCTAGTTCCTGGGAACTTTTCTGGTATCAACTCTTTTAAGACAAATGTCCCTAGTATGAGACTCATTCTGCAGGCATAGGCAGGAAGGTTGTAAACTCAAGGCCAGTCTACACTATGTAATAAAATCATGTCTCAAGATAAGCAAGCAAGCAAACAAACAAACAAATAAAAATATAGAGACTCTGGAATAAGTTTGGGTGTTACAGACCAGTAGTTATGTAGAGGATAGTAGGGTAAGTACCTGATTGTTTAGCTAAGATTCTTGAATTTGTAAAGATGTAATCTCCAAATGGAAATTCCCCATATTTCTTCTTCATCTGTTCACATTTTACTACAGGGGAACACAGTGTGACCACTGAAACTTAGTTACAACTAATATCACAAAATAGTTTATTTTCTTCAACTTTAATAAGACTTTATTAAACCAAAGATCTCCATACTACACAATTTACAAACTTAAAATACAAGATTCAGTTCTTAAAATGAAAATTTGACAACAATGTATGATTTTTTAAAGAGGAGATAGCCCTCTGAATAGTAAATATAAACACAGAAAACGTGCTAGTGCATTGGAGAAACTGAAGAGTGGTCAAGGATACTTTAGTTTTCATGGGAGTTTACATTATGTAAACTATGTTACTATGAACAGTTTGCAACTTCGATCTGGAAAACCAATTAAAATATGCATTGGTATTTAACCACAAAGATAATGAAATCATATAAAGTCTTACATTATAATGCAAAATTAAAAAATCATATAGAAACCTTGAAATATAAAGATGGTATAGTCTCCTTGCAGTGAGGACCAAGATATTAAATAAAGAAACGACCCCTTCAATAAGAAAGCTATGAAATTGAAATGATTTTTTAATTGTTTTTGACTAACTAAATATCAATCTAGTTAACATAGAAGAGTAACAAAATGAAAGTTTGTTAGAGTTAATATCAAAACATTGAAAAGCTCATCATTCAGTAAGATAGATGGCATGTGTACAATTATAATACAATATAAAATAATGTTCTGCAATTCTAAAGGACGTTACCAAACTGCTATGGGGGAAAAATCAAAACAAGCATTTAGAAATCTGAGAAGATTTTTAAGAGAAAATAGTGTGTATGGCAAGCTTTTGCTTTTTCCTATAACAAGAAGCAGAACAGTAGAAACTGAAGGAAGAATATAAATAGCTTGATATCCAGACAGAATCTAGAGTCTGAGAGAATCACTTGTTAATCTTAAGGGATGTATTCCACATAACCTTGAGCCATTAAATATTGAACCAGATCTCCTGCCCAATCTCAGTAGTTCTTCAGGTCTTTGTTGGAATAGCACTGTTTTAAGGCTGGAATTCAACAACCTCTCTAAATATCAACTCTGCACTTATGTTGGTGAGGTTTGATCACCAAAATGTGGTCTTCTCATTATCTGTCAATCATTGTGCTGACGTTAATAGATTTGTACATTCCAGCTAGGGAAATCTACATCAAATGACTACATTTCTGAAAGATGTAAGAATTTGCAATATACAGAGCAGTGTGAATGAATAAATTTGCATGAGTATTTCAGAGTTAATGGTCTTTATTTTAATTAATTATCAGCATAATATCAAACAGATTGAAAAAAAATATAATCCTTTAATTTATCCAAACTTTCTAAAATAGGATTGGATATGTAACATTAAATGAATATATTTTCAAAGGTTATTCATTATTAGCTTTCATTCTGATGTTAACTCCATTTAATCACAGAGAATTAGAAAGATTTTCTGACTCAGTTCAGAAAGTATGAAGAATAATAAGTTAAAAATAAATCTGTCCTAAAGGTTCTGGAAATACATTTGACATCAAGAAAATCTCTCCAAACTGCTGCCATTATTACCCATATGCATTTTTAGTTGATGTAGACCAAAGATTTATTTTATATGGAACAAAGACATCAATAAATTGGCTGTCAAATATTTCCACAACCAGAAACATGTGATAAATATTAAGAATAAAATGTCCTCAGAAATATATTAATATAATCTTTTATTGTAACTGAAATAAAAATAAAAATAATAATATTCATAATAATATAAAGCATACCCTATGATTACTTCAGGAAGGAATGAGCTATGAGGAAAGTTAAAGTGTCAGAAAGAGGCTTGCTGTTGAAAATCTATGCCTGATAGGTGTATCAAGAATGTCTTTAGTACTATATGCTTGAATGTAGAGAACAGAGAACAGGAACATTACCAGAACCCCTGCAGTGGGTCTTAGTCTCCTGTGAGCCACAATAGCACAAGGCAGAGTGAAAAATTAAGACAGAAAATGAGACTTAGAAAAGAAGCTGGGTTCTAGCCTGATCATGCTGCTCTGGGCAGCAAAGATGAAGGCACCCCAAGCTTGCCACTATTTGTTGGGTTCATAGGGAGTGATAGATGACTCAGAGGGCAATAATAATCCTAAATTAACAAGGATCTTACAATTGGAGGAAGTATCAGATACCTCAGAGGGTGAAAGTAATGCTAACACCATGGGGATCTTATGCTGATGAGGATCTTATGTTGATTAGGACAGGAAGATGAGCAAAGATATTCTTACAACAGTAGGTGGGATGAGTTAAGCTGATAAGGAATTTGTCCTTACCACAGGGGACCTTTTCACTAGGTCCTCAAAGAACCAGGACGTCTTCAGCTGATATAATCTTGCCCTTGAACATCACAACATCATTGAGGACTCAGCTGTGACCAGAGGCAAAATAGAGTTATGTTTTGCCATGTCATAGCTGGCCTGTAAGCAAGAAGACTAGGCCTAATCAAAATTTAATTGTGAAATGATTTTTCCCCAAAATTATGTAGAATTGCTCCTGATACTTGAACAGTTATAGGTTTCCAGAACTCAAATGAGCATATGCTCAGTTCATTTTCTATAGCTAGAACCCTTCTCAAATTTTCAATTTTCACATATGGATCTGTGTCCCAGAGCTTACACCTCCCTGACTTTTTCTCCTTCAATGTCTCGTTGAACAAATTTTTGTAGCCATGACTTTACATATTGCTTAATAGTGCACTAATGTAATGAAAGAAAAGAATGTCAAAATATATCTTTTTCTAAGTATTAGAATAGTAGTCTTAATTAACATAAAAATAAGGGCATCTCATTACTATAATGGGTGAATCATATGTCAAATAGTCAAACCGTACCTCATGATTAGGAAAATAGTAGCAATAATAATTTCCAATCTGTTGTAGTTTAGATCTAGAATGTTTCCTAGAGCCTCATGTGTTTAGAAGTGGAGCTTTTGGAAAGTGATTGAGTTACATGGGCACTCATCAATGAATTAATATATTAATTAGTTCAGAGCTAAATGTGCCCTTAGTAGGTGGGGTCTGGTTGGAGTTCAGACACTGGCGCCATGACCTGGAAGGGTCTATCTTCCTCTGGCCTCCTCCCATCTCTCTCTGCTTTCTGGCTCCTATGACATGAGCAGCTGTCCTCCATGGCAGGCTTTTCCTCCATGTTACTTCTGTATTTGAGCCTACCAATCATGGACTGAACTTCTGAAATCATGAGCAAAATAAACCTCTCCTTTATGTTGTGGGCATCAGGCATTGTGTTTCAGCGGCAGTAACTAAGACAATCTTTTTCATTGAAATTTTGCGTAATTAAATACTGATGGATAAACTTCACATGACACTCATTTCCAGGCAGGCGTGGCTCCCCCCCCCCCCCGCACACACACCCAGTACTGGGGATCAAACTTAGGACCTTGCGCTTGTCAGGAAGGTGTGGTGCCACTGAGCTAAATCCCCAGCCTGTGAGGTACATTTCCTAAGGATTCATAATACACACTACCATAGGAAGAAAAGGATCAGAGAAAGTAAGAATTAAACAATTATAAATGACTTTTCATATTGTAAAGTTGTTTTCTATATTTAATGACTCCTACTTAAATTTTGCAGACTCATATATAAGTGAAAAACAAGACAGCTCCTGGCACATTTATAAAATCTTTATGATGCTATTGAATTTTTACATTGAGTTTATATTACTTTTACAATTAGAATTCACAATAAAATTCCTTCTGAAATAAGGAATTTATGTATCAATTTATGAAAATATTTTGAAAAATATAAATGTGAAAATGTGAATATTGTGAAATTTCTCAGGAAGTATAAATAATGAACAAATCTAATTGAACAAATACAAGTTTCAAATGATACAAATCAGATCTGAATTGCAAACTTGTTAATTTTAAGGCTGGAGCATATGCATTATTAGGTGAGATTGAGGTGTACTGTATTTTCTTGTAATGAGGAAATAACTGAAAATAAATAACACAAAGATATAATCATACCTACCTGAATAGAAACCACTGCTCCTATAGACAAATCTAGAGTAATTATATTATCATTAGTCACACCCCTTTCCTACTCTCTTTTTTATATTTGATAAAGAATTGTATGATGAAGGTTATTATTCAGCCTAATCATAAAAGTATAACTTTGTTATACAGATATTTGCAAGAATTACTATTTATAAAACTTTTCCTAAATTCCAGGTGCTTGATAGGTATATAAAATATGTCATCATGTTTAATATTCAGTATTGTTTTAGAAAAGTATCACAATTTATACAGAAGAAAGACATGACAAAGTTTAGAATTTGTTTGCATAATATGATTAGCAGGCAGAGAGAGATTCAAGGCTTAGCTTCTATGTCTTCTAAAATGTACTATCATACATTTAAATTCCACTATTTTAAAAGATAAAACATCTTTCTGTCTCTCTCTCTTTTTCTCTTTGTCTCTGTCTCTCTGTCTCTCTCTCTTCCCTAACCCACTAGGGTATTCATAATTATTTTAGGAAATCCATCCCACAAATAAATTCATATGGTCAGGTTGACCTGAATGTAATATCAGAAATAAAAAGATTAGAACCAAATATTCACTGCTTCAGAAATGGTTATTTATTTATTCATTCAACAAATATTTATTGTACATTCATGTACTTATCAGTATTCTAGGAAATATAATTTTGAATTCACAAAGAAACAATAAATTTGGGAGGCTTAGGCAGGAGGATTTCAAGTGCAAGCACAGTCTGGGCAACTTACCAACTTGGCAAGACCTCGTCTCAAAAAAGCAAAACAAGAGAAAAAAAATAATCTCTGTTGTCATATAGCTTATATTCTTGTGGGCAGATAAGAACAATAAACAAACATCAGTTAAATAATGTAAAGTTTTGAGATGGTATTAATATAATTCATCAAAAAGCTGAATTCTCTTTCTTCATACGACATACTTGTTCTCATAGTGCCAAAACATTCATACCTAAAGCATTTTGCTAAAATGTAGTAGGAACTACTTATCCAGACACTTCTCTGAACGGAATACACAGATAATACATAGATTCGAAAGATCTACTTATTTCCGCATAGTCTATATCAGTGGTGTCCAGAAGGCCATCCTCACACAATTCTGGTTCTTTCAAGCAAGTGATCACCTAGGACAGAATGAAGGGGAAAAAGAGATCTCATGATATGGGAAGGCAAGGTGATTAGCAGCATAGAAAAGTAAACATGTATGCAGTTTAAAACTATGTATCCTTAGTGTTGTGGAGAAATCTACATTATGAAGTTTCTTGAGGTACAAGATGAGAAACAGGATTGTTTTTCAGGGAAGAGAATTCCAACAAGGATACAGCTGAAGAATCATTTCTGCCCTGGGATCCACAGTAACAGGGATGACAGATGGTGGAACCATAGATAGATTACAAAGTAACCTAAGTGGATACTAAGGAAAGTTAAGGGCACTGTCTTGTTTGAACATAGTTTCATAACTTGAAAATGAGTGTGTATTTCATAATATTTAAAGGCATCAATAAAATCTAACCAAGTCAGAAAATCTTTCATATAATACCATAAAAACGATGAATCATGCAGTATATCTGGTCATACTGGTCAACAAGAAGCAATAAGGATTAAATTGCCAGATTGGAAATTGAAGCATTTGGTGTGAAAACAACCTCCTCAGAGTTTGGGAAGATATTGGGAAGGTCTGAGTCTCCTGCATCATGGCATGGTGCTGGATGATAGTGAGACCACAGCCCACAGTTAAACTACAGATGTACAGAGATATGGGTTTCTCAGTGAATATTTATTTAAATGCCATTAATTCTACAACAGCACAGAGATTTGTCTAAAGATGTTGGATGTGTGATTCCTCGTGGTTGACAAGGCAGAATGCAAGTAACAGCAAATTAAGTCAAATCATAATTTCCTTTTCATTTCCAAGGCAAACTGACCCTAGAGTCCTCTTTGACACTCATCCTAAACTTACCATCTGTGCAAACAGAAGATCACAGTGAGAAAATTAGGAGTACATGAGTTTAATATTGATTTACAAATTTATTTCTGGGATAATGTAATTATAGGGATGCCCCATGACCTTCTTGCTTTGCTGACAACAATGTTTATGTTGTGCATTCTCGAATTATTCAAAATTGTATTGCTGTGTCCTGATCTCATTCACTAGGAATTAATAGCATCACATACATATTTTCTGTAGAATTTTCAGTCATAGTTTCAGGAGCTAACATATATGCATGCCATGTCCAGTGCTAGAGATAAAATATATACATAGTTTTTCTAGCTAAGAGATTGGTTTTTGACAGTTTCTTAATTTAAAGCCTCTTTTAGAGATGAAAATAAAAGAGAAACTAGTTGGTAATATTATTGTGAATTAAATTCATTTTTCAAAACATATTCATCCTATTTCACATTACCTATTATACATTTAGTCCTTATTTACACTTTCAGTTTCTCACACCAGAGAAACTATTTGGTATTTATACATGTGTGTCCTGCTTATTTCACTTAAGAGTATCGTCTCAATGTGCATCCAGTTAGCTATAAATGTCTCTAATTTCTCATTTTTTAATGGATGACTAGTACTCCATTTTATTAAAAAACCACATTTTCTTTATCCAGTCTCCAGTTGATGGGCATTTGGGCTGTTTCCAAGTTTTAGCTATTACAAACTGTGCTGCTATGAACATGGGCGCACATATATCACTGTGGTATGATTCTTTTAATTCTTTGGGGCAGATCCCCAGCAGTGGAAGAGCGGGGTCAAATGGGACTTCCAGTCCTAGTTCTTTGAGGTATCTCCATACTGATTTCCACAGTGGTTACACCAGTCTACACTCCCACCAGCAGTGGAGCAGGGTTCCTCTTTCCCCACAGCCCCACCAGCATTTGTTATTGGTTGATTTCATGATAGCAGCCATTCTTTCTGGAGTGAAGTGGAATCTCAGTGTTGTTTTCATTTGCATCTCTCAAAATGACCAGCGTCGTTGAACATTTTTTCATGTATTTATTTGCTATTTCTACTTCCTTCTCTGAGAAATCATGTGCACCTCACAAATATGATCAGGTGATGTGTTATCAAGTTAAATAACTTAGTTGTTTATTCATTTCCTATGTGTAAAGTATCATGGCTATCTTCAAGTTCTGTCACATGGAGAGACTCCTGGCTCTCCTTTAAATGCCCTTAAAGCTTCTTTGATTCTTTATTCTATCATGAATCGAGTTGACTGTGATCCCAGGGACCAGAAAAACAGTTTATGCTGAATAAAAAAGGAATACTCCAGATTTTGAAATTTAGCATTCATTAATGAGTATGTCCAGTTTTATTTCTTTGGAAGTTTATTGTATTTTTTTCTGGTTTTCCAATTCTATTTTTTAAATATATGTTATTTAATGCTTTAATCTGTTATTTTCCTAACTTTAATACTTTAGGTCTATTTCTTCTTTGCATATGATTGTACTCCTCTAGTGGAGTATATTATTTACTCCAACATTGAGCAAATTTTATTGATTGTTCTTTTTTTGTGTGGGGGGTACCAGGGATCGAACTCAGGACCTTGCACTTGTGAGGCAGGCACACTGCCACTGAGCTAAATCCCTGGCCTATATATTGATTGTTCTTCAAGTAAAAAGTAATGTATATAATAAAATATATTTATATATAATAATATATAATGTCATAAATACTATGATTAAAATATGCCTATTCAGGACCAATTCCTTTTACTGTCTTCCCTGTCTTCTAAACTAATGCATTCTACTTTCCTGTGTTTAAAACAAGAAGCCTGTGTTTATCAAGTTTTTAAAAGATTTGATTGCCTACAAAGTCCTCTCCATGTCACAGTGGTCAAGAAATTTCTATACTAAAACTGACCTACCTATACAGTATTTTACAAGACATTGCAAGATCTAAAATTAATATAACTCCTAAATACCTGATCATAATTTTTATTTTCCTTCTTCTAAACAACATTTTGGTCTCTAGGCATGTGTTTAGGAGTGAGCAGTGGAAATTGAATGTAAATGAGACTACCTTTATTAGGAAAGGTAGGACTTACAGTTGCAAACATGATTTATTTTGAGAGATCCTGTCTCCGTTTCTTTTTATTTGAATTCTCCCTATTGGATGATATTCAAAATTCTCCATGAACACTGATAAGTATAGTCCATTGAAATAGATGAGACTGTAGGCTGCTCTTCACATATTAGTAAATGTTCATTCTTCAAATTTTCTGCTCATTGATTTTTTTAAAATTTTAAATTGGCTATTATGCTCTCAAAGTATGCTTCTTTAACAAGTTACTTTAATTTCAATAAAAGAAATATATTATATGTGCTTATACTAAGTCATTTCCAGATTTGAAAGCTTTCAACAGAAACAAAATTTGTGTAAAGAATGAGGATGTACCTTAGAGATAGAGTTCATTCGTAGTATGCAGGAATGCCTGGATTCAATCCCCAGTACCATAAATAGAACAAATGAAACAAAACCAACAATAAAAAATACTGAATTTGTAATAATTACATTTCATTGCCCAGGTTCTACATTATAGTTCATAGGAAAATTAATGAAAATTTGTTCTCTAAAAGATTATTAAGTTGTGATTCATGTTATATTCAGTAATCAACAATGCCACTACCTGACCTTTTTCTTTTTTTAATTAATTAAGTTTATTGGTATATTTTAAATATACATAATGATCACATTCATCATAGGGAATTTGTACCTGTGCATGATATGCTGGAGACTCCTGCAGTAAGTCACTAGTCCCCACCTGCCCAGTATGTCATGCAGGCCTGAGAAAAAAATACACTAAGAGACAGAACTAGGAGAGAAAGCAGGGTACCGGGATGACCAATGCTGATACAACCAACAAAGGCACTGGACACTCCCAGGTACTGGCTTTTATTGGCATTTAATTGGTGTAAAGGTAACATGTGGTTTCTAGGGAAATTAATGTAAGCACAACTCAGGACAAGACAAAGCATTCTCAAATTAGGAACAAAATAAACAAAATATATGATTGTAATTAAAATAGTGTCCTTCTTGTCAGAAGGTTTTAAGTGGGAATGGAATTTGGATGTGAATTACTCTGACCTTGGCATGTAGGCTTCAGCTAGATTCACTTCTATAAACAAGCCAATTGTGGGGGTAACTCTTTACAGCTTGCCTTGGTCATAATCAATATTACGGTCCTCTGCAATGATATATCTTGGTTCTCCTTTTTTTTTCTCATTTCCCTCCCTCCAACTCTTCTTTCTCTCCTTGTTTACAAACGCTTAGTTTCCATTTTTCTTTCTTTTCTCATTTTCTTCTTTTCCCTTCCTTCCTTTCCCCCTCCCCTCTCTTTAGTTCCCCTTTCTCATTTGCACATTCTCTTCCAATTTCACAGTATCTATTATGAATTTTGGTCGTTATTTACACTTTCAGTTTCTCACACAAGAGAACCTGCCATATTTACACTTATGTCTGATTTATTTCAGTTAAGAGTATGGTCTCAAAGTGCATCCATTTACCTAAAAATGTCTCAAGTTTATACTTGTTAATGGAAGAGTACTATACCATTGTATATATCACAGCTTCTTTATCAAATCATCGGGTAATGGACATTTAGATTGTTTCCAAGATTTAGCTATTACAAACTGTGTCACTATAAACATGGGTGTGCATATATTGCTGTGGTATAATTCTTTTAAATCTTTTGGGAAGATACCAAGAAGGGAATATCTGGGTCAAATGGAACCCCTAGTTTTAGTTTTTTAAATAATCTCCACACTGATTTCCACAGTGGTTGCACAAGCCTACAATTCCACCAACAGTGGCTTCACCCATTCATAGACTGGTCAGCTTCTGGGGTGACTAGAACAACAGCATCCCATATGGGTCCCAAGGTAGTTGGATTTCATTTCCTGACCAAAACAGAGTCCCCAGATTTGAAAGGGTGTATTGGGTCAGTCAGGCTTATGGGCATTTTTTCTTGTACCCAGCCATGGATATCTTGTATGGCTATTTTTAAAGCCTACACCTGCCTTCCTTAGGGATAATTTTCTTAGTTTACAGAGATTACCCTTAATTTGACTTATGATTGGGGGTTGACCTGCCAATAGAATTTCATAAGGGTAATACCCAGTTTGTTTGGTGAGGGTACACTGCTCTTGGAGGAGGACCATGGGAAGGACTTGATCCCATCTCAAGTAGGTTCCTTGGCAATATTTTTTTTCTTAAATTCTTTTATTGGTACATTTTAGGTATACAATACATTTACATTTATCATTGGGTGCTTGTACCTGTACATGATGGATCTTAGTTCTTATATTTTCCCCATTACCTGTGTGCCCTTCCCCCCCACTACCCTTCCCTATTTACATAGACTTTGTTTCTATTTTTTTTCTTTTCTCATAATTTTTCCTTTCCCTTCTTTCCTTGAACAGTTGCTTGGATGTTCTGCTTGTTCATTCCATCTTTTCTCATCTCTGTGGCTGCTGAAACATGTGAAACTTTTATTTTATCTTTAACAGCTGCATGAGCTCCTGGACTATCTCAACTACAAACACTGGTTCATTGTTTGACATTAGGGTCAGGGGTAGTCCTAATCTTGGGATAATGTCTCTCAACAGCACCTTTGTTGCCTCTCATGTCTTCTGTTCAGGTGGGAAAAGCTGTAATCTATCTTTAAAAGGTACAGACTAACATCAGTAGATATTTATAGCCTCCTGCTCAAGACAGTTCTGTGAAATTCAAAAGCAGATTTTCACAAGGAACAGGATCCATTTCCTGAATTTCCTGGGGCCAGGTGGGTCCCTGACTGGGGTTGATCTGAGCACAAGTTAACCACTGTTCACTAACAGCTTGGTGATGGCAGTGAGTCACAGCATATAGAAATGGTGGTCTAGTAATGTCTCCAATGCTGTCTTTTCCATGTGAGACCTCTGATGGAATTGTTATATGAACTTGGAGCTCAGCACTTTAGAATGACTAGCCTCCCATTAGCAAAATTACATCATTCTCCCCCTTTATATGCTTTCTATATTCTTGGGCAAATAGGGCTCTTTCATCTAAAGAGTAGCTCCAGGTCTTGGGAGAGGAGGCTCGGAGATGAGGGGCATAGTCAGGGCCCCTCTTTTGGGTTGGAGGGTGCCACAGTAGCCCACTTTGGTTTTCTTTCAGATATTTGGTTTTTTCTGGCTTCTAATTTTCTAGTCTGTTGGTACTCCCTGCAATATATAATGGACATTTTTTCCCCTGGGCTTGGTTATATCTCACAGTCCTGAAGCTGGGGCCTGAGGGAAAGCATCTTTGATCTGTTTAAATGCTCTCTCTTGGTCAGTTTTCCAGGGGAGGGGCTATTTTTTTCCACTTTGGGGCTTTATATAGGTGCTCAGCCATAAATAAGAAATTTGGGATCCAGACAGGGCAGAATAGAATCCGGTTGTCATTTTGTGGTGAGTGATTGGGCTTGGGAGGGCACAGACAACTTGTGTCTGCTCTATGCCTAATTGGTGTTCTCCAAGTCACTATGGAGCCTAAATATTTGACTTCTTGTCAACAAACTTGTGTCTTTTTCTTGGATATCTTATATTCAGCCCTCTAAAGCAAATGAAGGTCTTTGGTTTCCTGATAATAGTCTCATCAGGTTGGGGCTGCCAAAAGGAGATCATCCACATACTACAGCAGGGTTTCCTGGTGTGGTGAAAGCTTTGAGGTTGGTAGCTAGTGCCTCTCTAAAGATTTTAGGAGTTTTTGAACCCTTGGGAAAGCCTAGTCCAGGTTAACTGTTTTTTTTGTGTGTGTGCCCATGACAGAATCCCCCATTGAAATGCAAAGATGGGCTGGCTGACTGGTGCAAGATGCAAATAGAGAGGAAGCTCCCCGCTGCCATCCCAGGCTCCTAGGGCAGAGAAGCTGAGCCTGTCCCAGCACCTGGAAGGGAGCTCCCCTGCCTCCATCCCAGGCTCATAGGGCAGAA
>NW_004624791.1:7609946-7622493 GCF_000247695.1 Heterocephalus glaber
GGTACAAGATCCCAATGATGAATGTAAGTGTTTTTTATACCAAAAATGTACCAATAAAGTTAATGGGGGAAAAAAAAAGAAAAAAAAGAAAAAAAATCCAAATAGAAAAAGGAATCCTTTAAATCTAAGCAGGTAATCCAGGCAGCACTTGCTGGAGTAAGTCCCGTTAGTGTGTACAGATTTGGCACTGTTGGGTGAGTTGTCTCAGTGGCTTGATTTATAGCATGTAGGTCCTGTACTGGTCTACTGTATTCATTTATCCCTGGCTTACATACTGGCATGATTGGGGTATTACAGGATGAATGGAATCTAGCCAGGATTCCATGTTCTAAGAGTCACTTTAAATGTCCTTGAATGCTTTGTTTGGCTTCCTGGGAAAAGGGGAATTGGCAAACTCAAAGTGGAGTTGCTCCCAGCTTTAGACCTATTTTCACCGGTATTTGATTTAGAATTAGCTCTGGTGGATTGTCTTCAGCCCAAACCCTAGAAATCTCCATGTAGCTCATTTACTTCTGGCTTTTGTGACTTATCTGAATACAATCTCCATTTTTCCACCTGTGGGACAGTATGGGTTTCTACTATGGTTTTTGGTCGAGTCAGGCTTAAAGTAGCCACATCTCCTTGTGGCCAGAAGATAATTTAAGCCTAATTTAGCTTTTGGAGTAAGTCTCTCCTTAACAAGAGAACTGGGCAGTTTGGCAGATACAGGATCTTGTGTTCGACGTTTTTGGACCCTTATAACATATCTTTTAGGCTGACAAAATGATCTCTTCTCTGGAACTACAGTGGTTCCCACAATAGTTACATTTTTCTTGGATAATGGCCCAATAGGTTGTATCGCCACTGAGTGCTAAGCCTCACTGTCTACCATAAAGTCCATCAATTGGTCCTCTATATTTATTGTGATCATGAGCTTCTGGGGGCCTAAGGAGTTGTTGCCCAGTCTGGCCTAGTACTTATAACCTTCAGTTCCTGCCAGTTCCTCCAATGAGGCCAGAACCTGTTTCCTCCCAGAGGTGATACCCTTTAGCAGGTAGCCTCCTAGTTCTGGAATTTTTAGCATCTCTGTCATCATTTTCTGGACATTCATTTTTCTAGTGTCCATACTTTTTACATAGTGCACATTGATCCCAATCTAGCTTTGATTGACTGGCAGATCTAGACTCAGTTTGGCTCCAGTTTTTTCCATGTCCAAGCTCTTCCCTCTTGGTGATCCCTCTTTTTTTCCCCATAAGTGTTGCTGCCGACAAATCTTGGGTTTTTTTTGGGGGGGAGTGGGGGGAGACTCTGGTTGTGCTCTTGTTTTGTTGTCTTTCTTTTGAGCCTCTCAGTAGGGTTTGATTCCTCTTTTTCTCTTACTTCAGCATCGTGCAGGCTGTGTCCTAAAATATGCCTCCAAGCAGGGCTGTAGCCAGGCAGGTTGAGTCTGGACTATATTTAACCAGGAATTAATATAGAGAAACTGATCCATGTGTCTTGACCATCCTGTCCAGTTACCACCTTATGTACACATCCAATCATCCCCTTGGCTGGCCACTCAACATCAAAGGAAGGCCAATCTATTTCACAAAGAATTTTCAACCTCTAGGGGGTCAGCTTTACTCTATAGTCCCCAGTAGATCCTCTTGAAAGTTCTTTAAAACACATTCTAATGGGGTGGGTCTTGACGGATTTCCTCCCATATCTACTCTGCTGTGATGCAAATCACTCTCTCAAGCCCTTTCATTTCAGGTTGATTAGATCATTTCCTGCACAGGAGTTTTTTATAAGTGACAACCTGAGCTTTACCAACCCAACAAGCAAACATACATGTTTTTTAATATACTACTTCCACAAGTTTTACCTTGACATATGTATACTTTCCAGTTCTGACATCATCTCTCTTTTTATCTATCAGGAAAAAATTTTCATCATAGAAAATCCTCTCATATAAGAGATAAGGTATATCTCTTATACTTATAGCCTTCTTAAAATTTTTCTCTATCTCACTTACTATAAACCTTCTATAAAAATCTTGACTGTAGTCATTTGCATTTTAGGGTCCATTATTTCCCTTTTTTGTTCTCAGATTGTAAGATTTTAAATTTGACTGGCTGCCAATAGACCTCTAAATAACCTTGAGTCAGTGTTCTTATCTCAAACAACAGAGAGCAGAGAAAAAACCAAGTTAACCCTTTAATTACAATTTAGGAATTTGCAATGCACAAGAAGTATTTCAACCACATCAATGAAAGAATAATATCAACTTAAATTGAAAACCAAAAGTATACTTATCAATTAGCTAAAATTTATAATTTGATTCTTTCTGTAAAACCCCTTTAGGCCCAGCAAGATACAGTCATAGTTCCCCAACTTTGGCCATTTAGCCCCATGCTGGAGTTGCTCTGGCTTTTAGATACCTGCAAGTAGCTCCAGGTTAGTGACACTGAGTGAGCACTGGCCTTGGGATTCCTGAAGTCAGGAGTGCCCCTCACACTGTCTCACTTCACCCTTTTTGGTGCTTTCTCAGCTTTTGTTTTTTACTTCGTTTATTTTTATGCACTCATACAAGTCTTTTTTCCAGTTTTTTCCAATCAGAGTTTGGGTTTCACCAGATTACCCTTAAATCTGACTACTTGGCACACCCTTTTGCAAGTCACTCTCACCGTGGGCTTCTCCTGCTTCTCTTGGAGTTATAGGTTTCATGTGACTCAGTCCATTTCAGATTACTTGGTACACCCTGAGAGGCTATCAGCTTCCCTTTCTATCCTAATAGAAAGGGTTTTCCCCTGGCCCTCAAAACCTTATTGCAGTCTTATATCATGCTGTTGTTCCAGAACTGTCCTGAATCCCAATAGGTTCCATTGTGCCAAGGGGGAGGGAGGGTGTGTGAGGGGGAATCTGGGCTGTGGGAGGGATGATTCCCTCTCCTAGCTAAAGTCTTACCTAGTGGCACCAGAGGTCTCAGGATTCTCGAAGCTCAGGCCCCTCTCCGGCCTGTAGGCAAATTCTGTTGTCTCTAGTCCCTTTGTGGTCAGCAGAAATGTTGCAGAATCTAAGAGACAGGAGAGATCAATGGGAAACAGGAGGCTTTATTTTAGGTGAACACCTGCTCAAGAGACTAATGTCCAAAGAAGAGCATTGAATAAAGAAAAGTTTTAGTTTTTATATATGTGGTCAAAGGGGGGGATCTTTTTAGTGACATAAATGAGCTTATAAAAACAGGACAAGGGTGGTTTTGTGACATGGACAGAGCCTTGTGAATCATATGAGAACAGAGTGTCATCAATTTTGTTTACAGGACATAGTTGTCAATTTTATCTGTATCAGAACAAGGAGTTACAGTTATGGAGGGGGTTTCCAAGGTGGGAAGGACTGCCCAAGGCTGGCAAAAACTTATCTTTAAGTCTTGTTTCAAGAAAACCAGTTGTTACTTTAACTTAATTTGTCACAGAAATTTAAGGAAGTGGGGAGAAATAAGTTGTTAAGATAGAAGATCAAGGTAGAAGTGTCAGAGGGCCAGGAATTTAGCTCAGAACACATAAACTTCAAAGTTTAGAGAGTAAAGTCATGCAAAGAGCTAAATATCAGTAAAAGTTCATCTCAAAGCACTGGGCAGAATAACTGTCCTGATATCATAAAAAATAATAGAGCTCAAAAAGCAATGTATTATACCATAGCAAAAATGTTTTCACATTAACATTAAAAGAGAAAATATGCAGTTAGGTAACTTCATCCTGAAATCTAACATCTATGTTTACATTATTTCTCCAGGCAGCTATCTCTTAGACAGTTTATTTGTATTAGCCTATACTTATGTTTCATAATACTCCCATATGTTAAGTAAAAAACAGGATTGCACTTTATCATTATAGTTTATAGGACATCTATTTTGTTAAATCATTGTTCTATTCATGTTCATATCTCAGCAATTAAACTAAGTATTCATGTAAATAAGATAATTTTACTTAAACTGTCATCTACAAATTAAAATATTAGGAAATGTCCAGTCTATTCTCCCTATCACAAAATTATATCTGTAAGAAAAAGAAATTAGAAATTGAAAAACACAAATTCAACTTTCTGCTGAAAACTCCTCTGTAGTTAAGAATTTTAAGGGTAAAATAAGAATAATACTGAGAATGCAGACAGCACACATAAGAGAAAAAAATCTACACTGAATTATGAGGTTTGATGTGTCAAGTGACAGAAAGCAAAATTTCTTTTCTTTCCATTTGGCTTGAAGAAAACTCTCTAGCTTGTCTTCCCCAGAGCAGAATTTTGATGAAAAACAATTCAATAAACAGTACTAGGAACCATATCCTGAGGTGTAACAATCTGTTGGAACCAATGTGTGTAACAGTGAACAATTCTTTTGAAACACAGTATCTTGACCACTTTCAAATTATGTGATTCTTAGGTTCCCAAGATATTGTTTAGTCCAAAATGGTGTCAAATTTCTACTTTGCTCAAACCTTGTCTTTTAAATTTCCAAATTTATAATACTTTGGCTAAAGATGTTTCTTTGAATTTCAACTTCCAGAGAAACCAAAAGTCTTTGGTAGGTACCAGTGATGATTAGAAGAGTAAAATAATCAAGTCTTAAATCTCCACTTTAATCTGAATTCCTTCCTAACTATTCCATACTGCTAATAGGACCATCTCCAGATACAGAAGCAGCATACAGATTTGGGGAAAAATTATATTCATATCTTAAATACAAAGAAACAACCTAGATGTGACTGAATAGCAAATATATTCCAAAAGTACAAAGTGGCAAAATTCTTGTACCATAACAAAGCAACTCTTGTAGCCATATCTATCTCAACATCTTGTTCTAGGATCCATAGAGCCTTTCTCCATTACTACTTCTATATAAGTCTGTGATGGTTCTCTGTATTCTTCCCAAGTCAGGAGAAAAGAAATACCAAGCTTCTATTACATGGATCCAAAGAAAAGACTATCTCTAAAAATCTGATTGTTTTCATTGATTATTTGTTTTAAATCTTACCAGTACAATAAGAAGTTGTTACACTGGTGCTGGAGTACATATACCTTCCTCAGATGAGAAGCTCTATTCGAGTACTAATGTTTTTGCCCCCATTGAATATAATCCATGTGGATTATCAAAATTAAATACTTATCCCTCCCCTGATGCATCTTTGCATGAATGTAATATGTAGAGACTTGATATTTCTTTTTCCCCAACATGGGAACAATCCAGAGAAATATATGCATGTGTTCTTTTTGTTCTTTTAAAAAGCAAGTGCCAACAAGGTAAAATAGACATTAGAACTGCATAGTTGTTTCTCTTATAATAGGAAGTATTGGAGAATATATGATAATGAAATCAAGTTATGTGTATTTCATTTACTATTTTTATTCTTGATTAAGTATTTTAGAAAGATAATTAACCCTTTCTATCAGTTTGTCCAGTTGTAAAATTAAAAAAAAATTACTTCAAGGAGGAAAACAAATGTTACCATTTTTAGCTTTTGCTTAACTGTCTGCCAAAAGCAATAGCATTGTTACACAGTATTTACATTCTTTTTCAAAATTAATGTCTTCAGTGACCCAGACTGAATATAAATGATAATTACTTAAAGTTGAAATTTAAGGTGACTTTTGAGGATTGGTAAATTTGGTAAACCAAAAACTTTAGCACTTTTATTTTGTGCTCAACATCCATAGTTCATTTTTCTTGTGTGAGATAAAAATCTAAAAGCATGAAAATATATTAATTACCATTTTTCTCTGTTCATCCCTCATTTGGAAACAATTTATCAAGCCTACTTCATTTGCCCACAAGTATAAACAAAAGATAAAAGTCTTCAGTTCATTTTTTATTTTCCTGATGGTCTTACCGTATTATTGTGGCACTTCTTTTCAGATCACTTGTTGCCTTTGTCTGTATTAAAACCTTGTTTACAGTCCATTTGTTTAGTTTTATTCTTGTGCACTGTTTTGTATGAAAATAATTTTATGAGTGTGATATCAGTCACCTTGGCCTAATAAATGTTTTATTGAGCAGAGTTCCAGCATTCATAATCTTATTTGGAAAACAGCACTTTTGAGATTGAAGAATAAAATAGAATTTCACCTCTATAGTCATTTTCTTTGCTCTCTTCAAGTATTCATTTATAAATCTCGAGTGCTTTTTTCACTGAAGAAATTATAAAATTTTGCATGTGTTTCTTTTCATTTAAAGAGATTTAACTATATAAGTGATGTAGGTGCCATATATATATATATATATATATATATATATGCATACATACATGTGTATATATGTGGATTGTACGTGTATATACAAGAAAGAAAGCCAGAGAGAAATGTGTTTCTTTTTTGTTTATTTACTACTACACCTTTGCCATATCTGCATTTCGCAATCATCTTGAGGAGTGAGCACGTGTACGTAATACAGCTTGTTTCTTTTTTTAAATTCTTTTCTCTCCCCTCTCCCTCCCTCCTCCTCTAGTTCCACTTTCCCCTTTTTATTCTTCTTGATATTATTAATCTTAGTTCATGTTTATGGCATATAATGTCCACATTTGTTGAGGTTTTTAGGATCCTGTACATGGAATATCTTTATTCTACTTCCCCATCCCCTCCTCCATTCATCTCACCCTTGGTCTCCTGGACCCCTTCCCATCTGCAAATGATATATTCCCTTGTCTCCCTCCATCCTTCCTTTCTTTTTTGTTCAAATGAGAGATACCATATAGTACTTAAGCTTGTATGTCTGATTTAGTTCCCCCAACATTATATTTTCCAGATGCATCTATTTTCCTGCAAATGTCTCAAATTTGTCCCTCTTTATAGCCAAGTAGTGTTCCATTATATATAGATATCACATTTTTTATCCAATCTTTTGTTTATGAGTATAGAGACTGCTTCCAGAATTTATCTATTATGACTTGTGCTGCTATAAACATTGGTATACATGTATCACTGAAGGATGATGACTTAAACTCTTCAGGGAAGATACCTAGAAAGGAGATGGCTGGATCATACAGTATCTCTAATTTCAATTCTTGGAAAAATCTCTTTACTGACTTCCTTAATTGTTGTACTAGTTTACATTCCCTCCAACAATGTAGAACTGTTCCTTTTGCACCATAGCCACGCCAACATTTGTTACTCTTTGATTTCTTGATGACTGCCTTTCTTTCTGGAGTAAGATAGACTCTTAGCATTGTTTTAATTTTCCTTGCTCTAATGGTCAGAGATATGAACATTTTTTCATGTGTTTTTTGACGATTTGTACTTTTTCCACTGTGAAGTGTCTGTTCATTTTTCTTGCCCATTTCTTACCTGGGTCTTTACTTTTCAGTGGTCTAATTTTTTTTAAGTTATTTGTATTCCCAATCAAAATGACAGCAACGTATTTTACAGATCTAGAGAGATGTGTTTTCAAATAGGGTTGTCAATTAAACTCCCAAAGTTATAAGTTATACATCACGTTACACATTTATATAATGATTTACAATAATTCCATCACTAAATATTTATGCTCTCTACAAATTCAATTTATATTGTTCTAGTTGTTTCTTTGGCAAATGGGGTCATTTCTCTCATAATATGCTTTTGAGTAAAGTTTGAGATAATTTGTCAAATTACTTAAATTAAAATGCTTGAAATAATAAATTACTCTATTTTCCAAGTTAGTTATTATTAATAGTCAATAATCTAATTATTTGGTAACAGTTTGTAAGGATGAAGACACAGTTTTGATATATTTCTAATTTAGAATGAAATCAAATGTCCCAAGTGAGCTGAAGTAAGAAAATTATTTAATTTTTTGGACACCAGCAACTCTTGAATGGCAGGGGCTTCTTAGATGTGTTGATAAAAGTTATGTCACTGAGTAGGCACTCAATAGAAAACAGCATAGGGTGTTACTAATTTCTACCATGGAAAAGTGATAAGTAGCAACACAAGTTCACTGTGTGCCCACTTTATTCTCTATATAATTTATCTCTTGTTTTTCTCTACTGCAAGCTGGTCTGATGGAAAAAAAATAGTAGATATTTATAGATTCAGGGTTTTTCCTGGGAAGAAAACAGAAACAAAACTTAGAAAACAAATGGACTAAAGACAAAATACAAGCTCATTACACCCTGCTCTCTCTCTCTCTCTCTCTCTCTCTCTCTCTCTCTCTCTCTCATATTTGAAATACTGATTGGTCCAAATCAGGTAATTTCTTATGGACCCCATGAGATTCTATATCACCATGTATAACAAAAGATAAACAATTCAGAATGACTTGGGATACTGTTCCATCTTATCTGTGACTGGGATTCTAGATTTCCTCTTGCATATATTGAAAGTGAGTATCCATGATGTCCTCTGCATTGTGGCTGTAACAATTTCAAATGTCAAAAATATATGAAATCAGGAATTTGCTTTGAGGAATTTCTCATCTGTCTTCACATATTTTATTATTTCCTACTGATATTAATTCTGACTGTTTTCAGCTAGATAAAAAATAATCCATAGCAAGTCTCTATCTTTATAGTCCCATTTTAATCATAGCCAGATTCCCAACATGAGGAATACCTAAAGCTATTACTTCAGGTACTAGAAGACACATACTTAAGAAAAAGATTTTTCTGTAGCATTTGAAATGACATAATTTTAGCAATTAACATCCCTAATTTCTTATAGTGTCAACTACTATTACAGATAAGATTTTAGTGTTTTTATCTCAACAACATGAAGGAATGAAAGATAAGACCTAAACAATGAAAGACAGACCTAAACATAAATGTCAATATTGATTATGCTAGTTACATACCCTGGGACTCTATTGTATTGTATGGATAAAGAAATTTCTTTGTCTTCAATAATGCTACTGCAATAACTCTCCAGAGATGATATTTGCAAATATATATTCTTAGAGCCTAGTATCTATCACACATTCAAAATTGAATCTATTATTAATTGTAATAGAACTTGTATCATCTTATTTTTGAGATGATAAAATAGATGTCAAGAAACAGGATTGCCTAAAGATTCCTAACACTTTAGGTGAAGATTTTGTCTAGAATCCAGAAAAACTGAATTCTAGGAAAGTGAAAATCATATTAGTTTAAAAAAATTTTGTTTACAACAATAAAGATAGAGATCTTAAGATGAATATAAATAGATTTGATGCATGTTGAGAGATATGGTGAATAGATGTAACTGGCAAACTTGCTAGATATCTGAAATGCTGAGTTCATGCTCTTGAAAATGGAAGAATGAATTCTAGGAAGAATAGAGGTTAAGAGTAAGAAGTATTTATTGAGAGAAAGACTACATCTGTCTAAGAGAGACAGAAAGGGAACCAGAAAGTCAGTTGCCCACCCATCTTGCTTTTCAAAGGTGTTTATGAAACAAAGCCATAAGGTGACGTGGGTACAAAGAGGGACAAAACTATAGTCAACTAGTAAGATTACAAGTACAAATACTTAGGTAATATTAGTCCAATGGGACATCACAAGGTGGACATGAGGTGGGACAAAACTATGATCAACCAATAAAAATACAACAAGTGTGGTCACTTAGGTAATATTGATTAAATGGTAATCAAATGAGTAAGCAAGTCACATAGCACGTGTACAAGGAAGGAACAAAGATTTTCAGTAAGGGATGGGTCAGGGACATTTCCTAGAACAGCTGGGTTAAGGTGTTGTTCTTCCATCCTGGTGGAAGATATCTAAATACATATCAATCAGTGCTATTCATCTCTAGCAGAAATATGTGGGTGTAGTTGTTTCTTTCCTTTTATACTGCTAACTGGCGAATGTTCCTCAATTGTTTTTCCTATGCTGAGGTTCCAGATGTGTCTAAATGCCTTATAATTTCTAACTTAGCTAGCTGCAATAGTTGGTTATAAAAATATACTATGACTATTATTAAGAATACTTTTTTTAGAAGGAATTTGATTGGAAAGATTAACATCTGATTTGTAAGTATTTATTCATTTGAATTACTCATTCTATTTTTACGTCTATCTTTGGAATAATAAATTTTTTAAAAATTAATTTTTTTGGTAGATTTGAGGTATACAGTATAATGACATTCATCATTGGAAATTTGCACCTTTACATAATACAACTTGATTCTTATTTTTTCCTATTCTGCTGCCCTACTTTCAACCTTGCCACCTCTCCCTATCTACAAAGAATTTGTTTCCATTTTTTCTTTTTCTCATCTTAATTCCATTCCCTTCTTTCTTTTCCCATACCTGTTCACCTTCCCCTTCCCCTTTACACCTTTTCTTCCTATTTAACATTTTCTATTATACCTTTTAGTCCTTATTTACTCTTTCAGTTTCTCACACTAGAGAAACTATTCAGTACTTACACATGTGTGTCCTATTTATTTCACTTAAGAGTATCACCTCAATGTGTTTCCATTTAGCTATAAATGTCTCTAGTTTCTTGTTCTTTATGGCTCAGTAATACTCCATTTTAGAAAAAAAAAATCACTTTCTTTATCCAGTCTCCAGTTGATGGGCAATTGGGTTGCTTCCAAGTTTTAGATATCACGAATTGTAGTACTGTGAACATGGGTGCACATATATCATTGTGGTATGATTCTTTTAATTCTTTGGGGAAGATACACAGCAAGGGAATAGCTGGGTCAAATGGGACTTCCAGTCCTAGTTCTTTGAGGTATATCCATACTGATTTCCACAATGATTGCACCAGTCTACTCTCCCACCAGCAGTGGAGCAGGGTTCCTCATTCTCCACAGGCCCGACAGCATTTGTTACTGGTTGACTTCATGATAGCAGCCATTCTTTCTGGGGTGAGTTGAAATCTCAGCCTTGTTGTCATTTGCAACTCTTGAATGCCCAGTGATGTTGAGCATTTTTTCATATGTTTATTTGCTATTTCTTCTTCTTTGTCTGAGAAATGTGTTTTCATTTCAGGTGCCCATTTTTGGATTGGGTTTTTAAATTTGGGAGGTCTGATTTTTTAAAGTTCTTATATGCTAGATAGTAGACCTTTGTCTGAGAGACATCTGATGAAAATATTTTTCCCAGATTATGGGTTGTTTCTTTACACTGTTGGTGGTTTCTCTTGCTGTGCAGAAGCTTTTTAGTAAGAAGAGATCCCACTTGTTGATTGTTTGTGCTAGATCATGGGCAACTGAGTTTTTTGTTCATAAAATCTTTTCCTACACTAATGTCTTCAAGGGTTCTACCTAACCTCTCTTCCAGCCAGTTGTCTTTCTGTGTTAATATTTAGATCTTTAATCCATTTTGATTTTAGTTTAGTGCATGGTGAGAGATAGAGATCTGTTTTTAATCATTGTCAAGTTGAAACCAAATTTTTTCAGCACCATTTATTAAAGAGGCTATCTTTCCTCCAGTGAGGGTGTTTGGCTCTTTTGTCAAAGATGACTTGGCTGAGTGTGTCTAGAGTTGTTTCTGCATTTTCTAATCTGTTCCACTGCTCCTCAGGTCTGCTTTTTCCTAGTTCCATGCTGTTTTTACCACAGTAGCTTTATAGTATAGTTTCAAGTTGGGAATTGTGATACCCTATACCTTGTCTTTATTGCCTAGACTTGCTTTTGCTATTCTAGGTCTCTTCTTGTTCCAAATGAATTTTTGGATTGTTTTCTCCAGGTCTGTGAAGTTGGGATTTCAATTGGGATTGCATTGAATCTCTGTAGCAGTTTTGGAAGTATGGCCATTTTCACTATGTTGATTCTTTCTACCCAGGACCAAGGGATAACTTTCCATTTTCTGATTTCCTCTTCAATATCTTTTTTCAGAGTGCTATAGTTTTCAGAGTAGACATCTGATTTCTTTTGCTAGGTTGATTCCTAGGTATTTCAGTTTTTGGATGCTGTTGTGAAAGGAATTAATTGCCCCATTTCTCTCTCAGTGAGTGTGTTGTTCCTATAGAGAAAAGCTATTGATTTTTGTGTCTTGACCTTGTATCCAGCTACTTTACTGAATTTGATTGTTAAGTCCAGAAGACGTTTGGTGGAGTTCTTAGGGTCTTCTATGTAGAGTATCATGTCTTCTGCAAATAGTGACAATTTGACTTCCTCCTTTCCTATCTTTATTACTTTTATTTCTTTCTCTTTTCTAATTGTTGTGGCTAACATTTCCAAAACTGTATTTAACAGGAGTAGTGATAGGAGACATCCTTGTCTTGTTCCTGATTTTAGTGTGAAGGATTTCAGTTTTTGACCATTTATTATGATATTAGCTGTTGGTTTTTCATAGATGACTTTTATCAGATTGAGGTAGAGACTGTTTATTCCAATTTTTTGTAGGTTTTTTTTTCATAAATGCATGTTGGATTTTGTCAAATGCTCTTTCTGCACCTATTGAGATAATCATAGGGTTTTTGCCCTTGACTCTATCGAAATAGTGCATTACATTTTTTGATTTGTGTATATTGAGCCATCCCTGTATCTCTGGGATGAATCCCACTTGGTCAGGGTGTATGATCCTCTTGATGATCTTCTGCATTTATTTGCCAGTATCTTATTAAGGATTTTTGCATCTATGTTCATTAGTGAGATTGGCCTATAGTTCTCTTTTTCAGTTGGGTCTTTCTCT
>NW_004624791.1:7649746-7674650 GCF_000247695.1 Heterocephalus glaber
GTAATTCATATGTATCTAGAAATCTGTCCATTTCTTCTGTGTTTTCCATCTTATTGGCATATAGGTTCTCAAAGTAGGTATTGATGATCCTCTGGATTTCTGCTGGGTCTGTTGTAATTTCAACATTTTCATTTCTAATTGCATTGATTTGGTCCTTTCCTTTTTTTGATAAGTTGACTAAGGGTTTTTCAATTTTGTTTATTCTTTAAAAGAACCAACTCTTGGCTTCATTAATTTTTGGTACCATTCTCTTAATCTCCATTGAATTGATTTCTGCTCTGCTCTTTACAATTTCCTCCCCTGTATGAGCTTTGGGTTTGTCCTGCTCTTTTTTTTCTAGAAGATTGAGGTTTAGCACCAGGTTGTTTAGTTAGCCTGGCTCTGATTTCCTAATACGTGCATTCACTGCTATGAATCTCCCTAATAGGTCTAATTTCATTGTGTCCCATAGATTCTGATATATTGTATTGTCATGGTCATTTAATTGAAAGAACTGCCTGATTTCTTCTTTAATTTCCTCTGTGACCCATTGGTTATTCAGAAGTGTGTTGTTCAATTTTCCTGTGTTTTTGAAATTTTTACAGTTTCTTTTGTTATGGATGTCCAATTTCTTTTTCTTTCTTTTTTTGGGGGGGGTTACTGGGGATTCAATTTGGGAAGTGCACGAAAGGCTCCAGAACCACTGAGATAAATCCCCAGCCCCCTGGATCTCCAATTTCATTGCACTGTGGTTTGATAACATACAGGGGATAACTTCAATTCCTTTGCATTTACTTAAACATTTTCTATGAATGAGTATGTGGTCTATTTTGGAGAATGACCCGTGTGCAGCTGTAAAGAATGTGGATTCTGATTTTGTTGGGTGGAAAACTCTGTAAACATCTGTTAAGTTCATTTTTTCAGGAATTTGATTGAGTTCTACTATTATATTACCTATTTTTTGTCTAGTTGATCTATCTATTTGTGACACTGGGCTACTGAGGTCTCCTACTACAATTATATTTGTGCACATGTGACTTTTCATGACCATTAGTATTTGTTTTATATAGTTGGGTGCACTGGTGTTTGGTGCATTATGATTGTCATCACTCCCTTTTGGATTGTTCCTTTTACAAGGATGTGGTGTCCTTCTTTGTCTCTATTAATTAGTGTTCATTTGAAATCTACTTGGTCTGCACAGAGGATAGCTACTTCTGCTTTTTTTTGGGTTCCCATTGCATGGAGTATTATTTTCCACCTGTTAACTTTAAATCTATGAGTTTGTTTTTGAAGTAAGTGTTTCTTGTATAAAGCATAATGTTGGATTTTGCTTCTTGACCCATTCTGCCAGTCATTTCTTTTGATTGGTGAATTGAGACCATTAACATTGATGATTATAACTTATACCTATGGTCCTATCATTGTCATGACTTTTTCTTTTTGTTGGATTCTCCCCCTTTACATTTAATTTGTTTTCGTGCCTGAAGGATTCATTCTTCTGGGCTTCCTGGTGTTGTGATCCTCATTGACTGTTCCTAGAATATTGTCTAAAATTTTTTGGAGTGCTGGTTTGATATTCATGAAGTTCCTAAGGTGCTCTTTGTCATGAAAGTATCTTATTTCTCCATCAATTTTGAAAGATAGTTTTTCAGGGTACATCAATCTGGGTTGGGGGCTATTTTCCTCTAGCACTTGGAATATGTCATTCCAAGCTCTTCTTGCCTTGAGGGTTTGCATTGAGAAGTCTGCTGTGATTCTGATGGGTTTTCCTTTGTATGTGATTTGTTTCAATTTTTTGGATTCCTATATGCCTCATGTATCTGTATGTCAAGTTCTGTTCCCCTGCTTGGGAAGTTTTCTGCCATTACTTTTGTGAACATTTTTTTAATGTCATCTGCACTTTTGTTTCTTCATTGTCTCCAATCAGTCTTATGTTATTTTTCTTTGCATCATCTAGCAGCTGCTGGATTGATTTCTCATGCTCCATTATACTTTGAAACAATTTTCCTTTTCCTGGTCACTAATTGCAATCTTATCTTCTATTTCTGAAATTCTATCCTCACATTGACTCATTCTGCTGTGTAGACTTTCAATGGAGTTTTTAGTCTCCTGGCAATCTGTTTGTATCTCTTTTGTGGATTCCATTTGTTTCCTATGTTGGGATTCCATCATGTTCCTCAGCTCCTTTTTTTATCTTGTCCTCTCTATATTTATTAATCATGTCTTGTACTATGGGCACAATCTTTTCTGTTATATGAGAAATAATTTCTGATTTTATTTTTTCCAAATCCTCTTTTGTTGCCAGTTCAGGGAGTCCAGATGGTTGAGTATCCATGTTCCATCTCATTTCCCTTTGAGGTTGCCATAGGTGATCTGGAAGTCTGGTTCTGAGGCTTATGTGTCTTCTCATTTTGATGGCATTGGTGGGTTGTGGGCATGGGGTGTGCTATTGGTGCCTATGTGGCTCACCTCCTCTGAGCTGGAAGTGTTTGAATGGTGGCCAGGTAGCCCCTTCCTCTGTGCTGGGAGTGGTGGAATGGCATCCCAGAAGTCCCTTCCTCTGGGCTGGGTGTGGTGTTAAGGCAGCCCAGAAGCCCCTTCTTCTGGGCTGTGAGTGGTGGAATGGTGGCCTGGTACCCCCTACCTCTGGGCTGGGAGCATTGGAATGGTAGCCCAGAAGCCCCTTTCTCTGGGCTGGGAGTGGTGAAATGGTGGCCCAGAAGCCAACTTTTATTTTAATCAAACTTACAAATAAGTAGATAGTAATGCCTGTAATGTTTTCAAAAAGCTACAGTGAACTATTTTTACCCATTTTTTACCATTCTTTTATTCCCAGAAACAATATTTTTCAATTCTTTTCTTGCTTATTTTTATATCTGTTCATTATCTTCAAACAATCTTTTTACATTTCTAATTTTATAACTTTAACTTATAGCTTTATCTATTGATTTTTTATATTGTAAAAGATTAGGGTTTATGATCTCACAACCCTTCCACAAATGCTTTCCAGCATTAGTCTCCCCAATATCACTGCAACAAAAATATAATCATTAGGAAGGCTTATTCACCATGAATAAATATATATTAAATGACATTTTATGTAGTGTCCTATAATCATTTTTTATTTCTTTACAATAGTTGAACTTTTTTTCTTGGAGATGATTTTATTTCTAATTAATTTTGTGTATATTTATCTCAAGTTCCATTCATACCTCTCAATTATGTTTTTTAAGAATATATATGCTACTACTTATAGTAACATATTTTTTTTAATAAAGCTGTCCTAGATTCCTTGGACCAATTGAATCTTACCTTGTTGATTCTTAGGTTAATGCAGATTTATCATATTCATATATTTCTTTAATATCATTCTGGGCATTCTCATTATGTGTCATCCATTTATATTGTGTATTTTCTGAAAGCAATGACATTTACTTTCTTAAATATTTCTTTATTTTGGAGAAAATGTCTTCCAATATCTTGTTGAGCCAGGGTTATGGAGTCATACATTTCTGAAACTTCACATGAGTGAAAATATCTCTATATACTCTCCCTACAGATTTGTAATGGTAATTGTATTGGATATAGATATATAGATTGGAAATTTGTCCCACAGAATATGAAAAGAATTTTCCTTTACACTCTGACTTGTTACCACAATAGTTCTAAGACATGATAACATAATGATTTATACTCCCTTATATGAAATAGTTACATTTTTACTTTGTCCTCAGTTCTAAATTTTCATGTTCATAAATATTGTGGTAATTGATTTTAATGTATATTTTGGGGTACTTAGTTTACCATTTTAAATGTCTATATTTTATATCAGAAAGATATTCATGAATGATAATTATTATCTTTAATTAAAATTTTAGAATAAATCACAGACTAACAAGTACTAATCATGTGTATATCTAGTACGTTTTCCCCTAATAATCAAATTTTATGATATAATGTAAAAATGATATAATGATATAATGCAAAAATAATATAAAGATATAATGTAAAAATGAGGATATTGACATTGACCAAAACAACTAATTTGATGTAGGTTATCCCAATCATAATTGTACTCATGTGTTTGTGTGGAGGTGTATATTTGTGCACTTGTTCAGTTCTACACATTACTGTCCCATGTAGTTTCATGTATCCATCACCAGTCAAGATACTGAACAGTTCCATAATCAAAATCAGCTTCTGTGTTTACCTTTTATCATCACATCAACCTCCATCCTACATTGCTTGTATCTTTAACATTCATCAACTCTTTCTTATTTATTTTGAAATTTTGTCATTAAATTATATAAATGGAATAAAATAATATATCATCTTTTGAGAATGGTTTATTTTACTCAACATAGTTCTCTTAGAATCTACATCTTTGCATATACTAATTTTCTTTTTCATTGCTAAGTAGTAGTCTATGTGTAGATGTATTGATTTGTATAATAACTCACCTCTTGAAAGATATTGAAGTTGCTTCCAATTTGGGGGGTTTATTAAAATATGTAAATATAAATTTAAATATATACTTTTTTCCATTTTAAAATTAATTTTATTGGTACATTTTAGATATACATAATGAAAATATTCATCATAGGGAATTTGTACTTGCACATGATATATCTTGCTTCTTTTTTTTTTCTTATTCCACTCTACTTCCTTCAACCCCTCATCTTCTCTTTATTTACAAGAAAGTTTCCATTTTTTTCTTTGTATTCTTGTTTTCTTTCCCCTTTCTTCCTATCTCACTCCCCTTCCCTAATTTCCCTTACCATTTGAATATTTTCTTTCTGTTTCACAGCATCTATTATACATTTTTGTCCTTATATACCCTTTAGGTTTTTCACAGTAGAGAAACAATGCAATATTCAAACATGTGTGTCTGATTTATTTCACTTATGAATATGTAATAGGGAGGGGTAGAGGGGTTGAAGGAGGGAAGAGGAATGGGGAAAAATAAGAACCTAGATACATCATGTAAAGGTACAAGTTCCCAATGATGAATGTAAATGTTTTGTATACCTAAAATGTACCAATAAAAGAATTTAAGAATACAAAGAGTATGGTCTCAAGGTGAATACAGTTACCATGAAATGTCACAAGGTTTCCCTTCTTTATGGCAGAGAAGTACTTCATTTTATAAAAAAAAAAAAAACCCACATCTTTACTTGTTTCTTGCTTGATTGATGGATATTTGGGCACTTTTCCAGATTTATTACAAACTGTGCTACTATAAACATGGGTGTGCATATATTGGTGTGGTATGATGGTTTTAATTCTTTTGGGATGATACCAAGAAAGGCAATAGCTGCATAAAATGGAAGCTCTAATTTTAGTTTTTAGAGAAATCTCTACACTGATTGCCACAGTCATTGCACCAGTCTACATTCCCACAAACAGTGGATAAATGTTCCATTTTCCACACAGCAGACCAGCATTTGTTATTGGTTTATTTCTTGATAATAGCCATTCTTTCTGGAGTGAGATGAAATCTCAGTGCTGTTTTAATTTACATCTCTCATATGATCAGTGATGTTGAACATTTTTCATGTTTATCTGTCATTTCTATTTCTTCAACTGAGAAGTGTCTATTCATTTCAGATGCCTATTTTTTGGGCATAAATTTAGGATTCTCATTTTTTATCTAGTTCCTTATATGTTCTAGATAATTGTTCTTTATCTGAGGAACAGCTGTCAATATTTTTTCACATTTTATGGGTTGTCTCCACTCTGTTGGTGGCTTCATTTGTGGAGCCAGAGCTTTTTAATGAGATGAGATGCTAGTTGATTTTTTGTGATATTTTCTATGTGATTGGGGTCTTTTTCATAAAGCCTTTACCTACTCCTACGTCTTCAAGAGCTCTGCTTATTCTCTCTTCCAGCAGATTTAGTGCTTCCGTTTTAATATTTAGATCTTTGATTCATTTTGTTTTAGTTTAGTGTATGCTGAGAGATATGGTTATAGTTTTAAGCTTTGGCATATGGAAATACAGTTTTTCCAGCACTACTTATTAAAAAGGCTATCTTTCTTCCAGTGAAGGTTTTTTGGACCTTATCTTTGTCAAAGATAAGGTGTCTGAATGTGTTTATAGTTGTATCTACATCTTCTAATCTATTTGATTGATCCTCAAGTCTATTTTCTTTTTGGCAATATCATACTGTTTATATCATGTGGTTTTATAGTATAATTTCAAGTCAGAGATTGTGATGCCCCCCTGCTTTGACTTTGTTGCCCAGAATGGGTTTTGCTATTCTAGGTCTCTTCTAGTTCCAAATGAATTTTAGAATTGTTTTCTCTCATTCTGTGAGTTTTATTATTGGTATTTTGATTGGGATTTCATTAAATCTGTAAAACAATTTTGGAATGATGGCCATTTTCACTTTATTTATTCTTCCTACCCAAGAACAAAGGATGTCTTTCCATTTTCTGATATCCTCTTTTATCTCCTTTTTCAGAGTATTGTAGTTTTCAATGTAAGGGTCTTGTACTTCCTTTGCTAGATTGATTTCTAAGTATGTCATTATGCTATTGTGAAAGGTCTGGTTTCCCTAATTTCTCTCTCAATGAGTTTGTTATTTGTGTACAGGAAAGCTATTGAGTTTTGAGTGTTAATTTTCTATCTAGCTATGCCACTGAATTTGTTTGTTTGTTTGTTTGTTTGTTTTTGAGACAGAGTCTCACTTTCCAGTTCAGGCTAGCCCTGAAATAACTGTTTAGTCCAGGTTGGCCTCAAAATCACAGCAATTCTTCTGCCTCCACCTCACAAGTGCTGGGATTACAGGTGTGTGCACCCAAGCCTGAAGCTACTGAATTTGGTTATTAAATCTAGAAGTCTTTTGGTGGAATTTTTGAGGTTTTCTATGTAGAGTATCATGTCATCCATGATAATGATAATTTAAATTGTTCATTTTTTAATCCTTATTCTTTTTATTTCTTCATATCATGTAGTTGCTAAGGCTAATATTTCCAGAACTATATTTAATAAGGGTAGTGATAGTGAACAACTGTGTCTTGTTTCTGATTTTATAGTGAAAACTTTCAATTTTTGGCCTTTAGTATGATGTTGGCTGTTGGTTTGTAATAGATGGCTTTTATCAAGTTGAGATAAAGATAATCTGTTCCAATTATCTGTATAATTTTTATGATGAATGGTTGTAGAACTTTGTCAAATGCTTTTCCTATGTCTATTGAGATGATCATGTGCTTTTTGCCCTTGAGTCTGTAATATGGTAGATTATATTTAAAGATTTGTGTATGTTAATCCATCATCTCTGTATCCCTGGGATGAATCTTGTTTGGCCATGGCATATAATCTTGATGATTTGCTGCATTCTCTTTGCCATTGTCATATCAAAAATTTTTGCATCTATTTCATTAGGAAAATTGGACTGTAGTTCTCTTTTTTGATTGGATCCTGCTCTGGTTTTGGTATGAGGGTAATGTTTATGTTCAGGAATAAGTTTGGGAGTATTTCTTCCTTTTCAATTTCATTAAAATGTTTGAGGAGTAATGACATTAGATCTGTAAATTTCTTGTAGAATTCAGTGGTGAATTCATCAGGACCCGAGATTTTCTTTGTTGCAAAGCTTTTCATTACATCTTCAATTTAATTGATGGATATTGGGTTATTTAGAATTTTTATATATTCTTGATTCAGCTTTGGTAATTCACATGTATCTAGGAATCTGTCCATTTCTTCCATGTTTTCCCCATTTTATTAGAATACATATTCTAGAATTAGGTATTGATGACCTAGATTTCTGCAGGATCTGTTGTGATTTTGCCCTTTTCATTCAAATTGCATAGATTTGAGTCTTTTCTTTCCTTTTTTGATAAAGGTGGTTAAGGTTTTGTCAATTTTAATCATTCAAAAAACAAATTCTTCAATTCATTGATTCTTTGTATTGTTTTCTAGCCTTAGTTGCATTAATTTCTGCTCTGGTCTTTATAATTTCCTCCCTCATATGAGCTTTGGGCTTGCCTTTGTCTTCTTTCTTGTAGCTTGAGTTTCAATATTAGTTTGTTTATTTGAGCTTGCTCTTTTTCTGATATGAGAATTCAACACCATAAATTTCCATCTTAGGACTGCATTCATTGCATTCCAAAAGTTCTGGTATGTTTTATTGGCATCATAATTTAATTGCAGAAACTGTCAAGTTTATGCTTTAAATATCACTGTGAGTCATTGGTTGGTCAGGAAATTCTTATATAGTTTCCATATGTTTTTAAAGGTTTTATGATTTTTTTTGCCATGGACTTCCAATTTCACTGCACTATGGTCTGATAATATGTATGGGATAATTTCAATCCTTTTGGATCTATGTAAGCATGTTCTATGAGCTAGCATGTCATCTCTTTTGTGGAACACCCTGTGTGTAGCTGAGAAGAATGTGTATACTGATGTTCTGGGGTGAAACACTCTGCAGACATCTACTAAGTCCATTTGTGCAAAAGTTTGGTTCAGTTCTGATATTTATTTGTTGATTTTTTTGGTTATTTCATCTTTCTGTATAGTGAGATATAGAGGTTCCCCCATTAAAATTGTATTAGTGCTTATTTGATTTTTCATGTACATTGATATTTGTTCTATATAGTTGAGTGTGCTGGTATTTGGTGCATATATAATTATGATTGTTACCTTTTCCTTCTGGATTGTTTCCTTAAGAATGTAGTGTCCTTCCTTGTCTCTGTCAATATTGGCTTGAAATCTTCTTTGTCTGCAAATAGAATAGCTACCCTTTATTTTATCTGGGTTCCTATTGCATGGAGTATTGTTTTCCATCCTTTGACTTTCACTTTCAGGCTATGAATTTCTTTTCGAGTTAAATGTGTTTCTTGTATGCAATATATTGTTGGATCTTGTTTTTTGATCCATTCTGCCATTCTGTTTTTTAATTGGTAAATTGAGATAATTTACATTGATGGTTATAACTGATGAATATGAACTTATTGTTGTCATGTTATTTTCTTGTTTTGGTTCCCTTTCTTTTCCCTCTGTTTAATTACTTACCTTCCTGGGTGGATTCATTCTGTTGGGGTTTCTTGAGCTTTGATTTTCATTGTCTCTTTCTAGAATGTCCTATAGAACATTTTGGAGTTCTGGTTTGGTGGTCCTGAATTCCTTCATGTGTTTTTTTGTCATGAAAGTATCTTATTTCTCCATCAATACTGAAAGATAGTTTTTCAGGGCACATCAATCTGGGTTGGAGGTTATTTTCCTTTAAATTTTGAAATACTTCATTCCAAGTTCTCCTTGACTTAAAAGTTTGTGTTGAGAAGTCTTCTGTGATTCTGATGGACTCTCCTTTATAAATGAGTTGTTTATTTTCTGTAATACCTATTATTATTCTGTTTTTGTGTTGAATTTCTGGAATGTTTGACTAATATAGGCCTTGGTGTAGGGTTTTTTTTTAAATCATGGCTAATTAGAGTTCTATATGCCTCACTTTTCAATGCTTGGGAAGTTGTCTGCCATCACTTCTATGAAAAGGTTTTTTTTATGTCCTTTACACTTTCTCCTGCTTTTTCATTGACTCTGATCAATCTTATGTTATTCTTTGCATTAACTTGCAGCTCTTGGATTGATTTTTCATAGTCCTTTGCTATTTTTAACAAATCTTTATTTTCTTGATTGCTAACTGCAACCCTGTCTTCTAGATCTGATATTTTGTATTCACATTGGTTCATTCTGAAGTGTATACTTTTCATAGCACTTTTAATCTCCTGGACATCTGTTTGAATCTGTTTCATGGATTCCATTTCTTTCCTGTGTTGGGTATTCATAGTTTTCATCATTTTCCTCTGCTTCACTATTTTTAAAATCTATATCTACTCTATTTCACTAACCATGTTCTTCGTTCTGGTTATCATCTCCTTAGATATCTCATGAACTCTTTCTGATTTGACTTTTTAAAGAACCTCATTCATCTACTTTGTATATCCCACTCTTTCTACTTTAGAGAGTACAGGAGACTGACTTTTAAGTTGTTCCACCTTATTTCTCCCTGAGTTTGCCTTTGGTAAGCTGGTAGTCTGGGGTTGCATCTTGCTTTCTCAGTTTACTTCTTGTATTGATGCTTATAAATTGCTTATGGTAGGTAACTGTATTGATAATGTGAAGAACCCTTAGGAAATGACTTGTCAATGATGTCTACCTGTTGTAGCTAGCTTTTGGGTTTTGACTTTCTTCCAAGATGCTACCTCTTCAATTTATTGGAGATAAGAAGTTTCTACTTATTTGGCCTAGCCCCTAATTCTTTGGCACTGGCCTATAGTATTGTTTTTTACACTCAGGGTAGCCCAGTCTTAACATACAAGGAAGAAAAATTCATTAGAACAACTATGTCATGTTGGCTAAAGTAGTACAGTTAGTAATAACAATAACATCAAACAGCCTATAAAATGACAAACTGTGGTTACTAAAATTTTTTGCCTTTAACCATATGAACAAATTTTGTAGTTATATAACAAAATATAAAACAAAGAAGAAAATTGTATATAGCTAATATCCCTTCAGTGTGGAAATTTTACCTTCAGGAGAAAATTTAAAAGAGGTTAGGGGATAAAAAAGAAATAGAAGTAGAGAAAGAGATTAGAAACCAGGCTAGAGGACCAGGGAAGATTGTTCAAGCATTGGAAAACTGGTGAGGAAGTCAGGAGGGAAGGAAAGAAGGAAGATATAGAAACAAAAACAGATCAAAACAACAACCAAAAAAATCAAGAAACAATGTTCACACTCATATAAACAAATAATCTAGAGACAGAAAAAATAGAAAAAAGCGTAAAAGAAAAGAGGGGGAAAAGTGCACTTCGGGGTGTATCTCTGCTATCCTGGATAGACAAAGCCCAGATCTGTCTTGATTGATCCCAGCAAGCCAGCAGTAGAATTATGGGAGGTTGGTGGTTAATTCCAGCAACTCTATGCCTTTAGTTTCACTGAAGTTCAGGCTATTTCTGAATGTGAGGATGGTACCTGATTTGTTCAGTCTGCAACACTCCAGGTACCTCCACCCAGCTTGAACTCAGCTCCGTGACCTCCTGCCAGTTTGAACTCATCTGCACCTCATTCTGACCCTGGGAGCCACTAGATGGAGTCAACCTACACCTTGCTCTGAGTTCTAAGTTCTGTTGGCCCCTTTCCAAAATGGTGACTGCCCTCTCCTAGGGAACATTTGAACCAGAAAATCTCCCCAAACACTGAAGTCTGCATCATCCATTTCTCAGTTGCACTGCTTGTTTCTCTATGGAGGCCTCTGGGGTTGGCAATAGTCACCATGCATCTTCAGTTTCAACCCCCACCCCCACCCCAGTGGTGAGGTGGGACTCAGGGAGAAAGTGCCACTTGCCACCTCCCCTTTCTGCGTTGAAGTCCCTCTCTTCACTCTCCTTGTTAGCTCAAATTCTTGCTTCAGATCCTTGCTGGGTGCAGAGGACCCACTTCCCCTCTTCTCTTCTTCGTATTGCTATAATACAGTGTCTGGACTACAAATCTCAGAGAGGCTCTTTCTCTGCTGCTCACCACTGCCCCATCTTCCCGTAAGTCCCAACAATTTTTCATTTTAACATAAATTTCATTTTTCTAGGATAAATGTCCAAGAGTGCAGTTGTCTGGTTATATAAAAATTATATATTTAATTATATAAGAAACTGCTAAATTGTCACAGTGGCTATAGAATCTTATGTACCTACTGGCAATATATAAGTGATGTAATTTTTTCAATTATGTATCAATATTTATCATTTTGTCTCTAAATATTACTGTTATTTTAGCCATTCTGATAAATGTGTTTTGAAATTCCATCATGGCTTTTATTTACTTTTCTTAACAGTGAATGATTTTGAATGTCTTTTCATATGAGCAATCTTATAACCTGCAGGCTACTAACTTGTATGTAGTTGCATGCATAGTCATGTGACTAATAACCTCATCAGAAAACTATCACTCTCTACATTTAACAATAACATAAAAATTTAAAGCTTTGTTTTCAGGTATCTCTAGTTTGATGATTACTTAGGGTCAATCCAAAGCTGTGCTCTGACTTTTGTCTATTTTCTCTCTAAAATTGACAAACTGGTTGGTTAGAGGAGGAAATCAATCCTTATTGGCTATGAGAGTAAATGAGTCTTTGTGAAGCAAATGAATTATGATTACTTTAATGTATTGGCCTCTTCTTGGCCAAACCATAACTGAAATAGCTTTTTGGAAGCAAATGATGACTTCAGCTGAAATAACTGGCTTTCACTTTGCTACCAATTGCCAAACAGTGTTAAATTTGCTGCAATGGATGTACAGTGGTTCCACACTTCTCAGAGTCAATTTTATATCTTGAAAACAATATGAAAGGATTTTTTTTGAAATACATACCTATACAATCATAATACAAACATATAAAATGTATCCAATACCTATCTCATTAATTTACACAGAAGAACATTTTAAATTGAAACCATAGAAATTTAAACAGCTAATCTGAATGATACTGTATATACTTTATGCAAAATTTTCTTTTAAATTATTTTTAAGATTTATTTACACATAATTGTACATATTTATGGGATAAAATGTTATGATTTGATGCATATATATGACATGATGAACAAATGTAATCGGCATATTTATAACCCCCTGCTTATTTATTATGGCAAAAACATTCAAATATCTTTTTTCTAGCTATTTTGGAATATACTATGCTAATGGAACACCATTACTCACTACTGGTATCTTCAGATAACTTTGTATCCATTGATTAACTTCTCCCAATCTTATTCTTCCTGGCCTCCTAAGTGTATGGTTTATTTTGGTTAACATACATTTTCTTTTCCAAGACTTATTCTCTGTGCATTTTTTATTATAGTTCATAGTTTCATTCTCCAATGGAAGAAAATTATTTCAGTGTATTTATCTCTATATTATTAATAGTAATCCTTATGAGAAAAATGTTTTGATTAAAATCTCAAAATTTTTTTTAACTTTTATTAGTACATGTTTGCAGTACATAATTATTACATTCATTACAGAGAATTGGTACATATACATAACACATTGAAATTTGCTTTTTCCTTCATTCCACCCTCTTTTATTTTGTGAGCATCAGATTCATTTATTAAATATTTTTATTGTTTTCTAGTTATGCAAATTTCTACTTAAACATTAGTCACAATATAAATACTTAAAAGTTAAAATTTTAAAAATTAAACTAATTTCACATATGTAGAAGTGCAATTATTTTCCTCTAAATACACAATAATAATCTCTGGAGGCATATGGTTCACATGAGGGATTAAATAGAAAAGAAAGTGAGGAGCTTTTTGAAAAAAATATTTTTTTTAGTTCTAATGGAACTGCAATTGTTGTAACAAATTACTAAACATTTTAGTATAAGCCTAGTTGACAGTATGGTAGCATTATTTATATTTTGTGATTTGGCACCTTTCCTAGCTACAGAAATGCCATACTTTACCAATTTACTTTCTGTCTATATTTAAAATGTATTATGAATTGTTTATACTTATAGCATTCACATTTTTGCTAAATTATCTGTAATTGCATCTACTTAATTTCAAATTGAGTAAAAAAGTACTAGATTACCTACCGTCTATACCTAAATTTTCATCTGAATTCCAACAATGTTAAATATTTTTTCTTGTGTAAGGTCAGAAAATACAATATAGCTAGGTAATACAGCAAATAAATATTATAGCCACCACTAAAATATTCAGATAACTACCTTAACGTTGTTATAAATAATTTTAAAAGTACCAACTACTAATATAAATGAACTTCATCATAAAATTCATCGTATTAATCTATGAATGAATACTCATGTTCTTCCAAAACATCAATGATGACGAAAGTCATATACCACTGGGTACTACCTAATAATGAAGTTTGTAGAAAATAGCATAGATGCATGTTTAATTTTATTTGAAATAACAAAATAACTTTCCTATGTGGCTGTATTAATTTGAGCTCACATAAAAATTCCATTTGCTCCATATCTTGCCAAATTTTATTGTTGTCAAGACTTTTTTTTTTATAGAACCTACTTCAGGAGGTTTAAAGTGGTATTCCATCTTGGTTTTTATTAGAATTTTCCATCTCTTACTAATATTTAATATCTTTTCTCATGCTTAATCATCATTTTTATTTTGAAGACCTTGCCCAGTGTTTGACTATGTTACTTGTCTTTGTTCTTAATGTCATGGTTTAAATCTATGATGTGCCCCCCAAATCTCATGCTCAGAAGCAGAGCTTTTGGAAGGAGATTAGATCATGTGGGTACTATTCTTATCAGTGGATTCATCCACTGAGTTCAGTAGCTAAGTGTGCTGTTAGGAGATGGGATCTGGTTAGAGACAGGTCACTAAGGGCATGACCTTGGAAGGGTATAGCTACCTTCTGAACTCCTCCCCTCTCTCTCTTTTTCCTGGCAACCATGACCCTAACAAATTTCCTCTGCTACATCTTTCTGGAATGCCATTTTTGCCTTGCAGCCAACTAGTCATGGGAAGAACCAATTAAAATTGTGAGCCAAAATAAACTCCTTCAAGTTGCAGGTGTCAGGTATTTTGTGTCAGTGATGTGAATCACTAAGAAACATTTTAGTATCAAGTGTGGGGTCATTACTGTAATTTTACCTGACTATGGGGTTCTGAAGCCTTTGAAACTGATTTTCTGAAGAAATTTTGAAAGACTTGGAGATAGTGGCAAGAGAAAACATTGAATACTGTACATTGGGCCTACTGAAAGAGTATGGTCAAAGCTCAGAGGACCAGATCACTGATACGAATGGGCACAGTAAAGGCTAGTTCTAGAGATTTCAGTTGAGAACAAAGACTCCATTGGCATTTGGTCCCAGGGAATATGTTTCACTCTCGTAGAAATTATGTATACACTTTGTCCATCTTCTGAAACTCTTTGAAAGACTGAGATTAAATGTGGCAGATTAATTAACTTCATGGAGGAAATTTCAAGGCAGTTCAATATTCAGGATGCAGCATGGGGCATGGGTTCTGCATACAGCTTTTGGCCATATTTACAGTAAAAATCTGGAGCAAAAATCAGACCTAAATGATGTGAAGCTTTACCAGAAAGGAAGTGCCTCCAAAGTTGGTGTCTTGAAGAGTATGATAGCTGAAAAGATTAGTGTTGAAAAGAAGACAAGTACTTTGCATCAGGACAGTAGGAAAGATGGCTTGATGGCTTCTTTGGAATCAGAAGGACCCTACTTATCACAGGCTTAAGTGTGTGGAATTTTTTGCTTTGAGAAGAGAGCCCCAGAGTACCCTGCTGGAAAAGAAGTGCTTAGAGAATTGGTTCTCAAGGATTTGGTTCATAATGTTCAGCCATTGAGGCCTTGCAGGACTCTGCAGCCATGATCCAGTGAGATACAGTTACTGCCCAAACTTGTGGCAGTTTGGCATTTCCCATGAAATACTAGTTCCATGGACATACAGTATAAAAGAGTTACGGGATCAAGGAGCTTTAATATCAGTTTTCAGAAAAACAAAAACAAAAACAAAGAAACAGGGAGGCCACACAGTGTGAAACTGGGAGGGCAGTGAGTGAAGCTGTGAAAATGAAGCCAAACATGCAGTGGGGATCCCAGGAGTTTGGGTTCTAACCCTTTTAAATTTTTTCATCAATTTAGAGACAAACGTAGGACACTTCTGATTTCAAATAGAAATACATAGGATTTTCCTCACTGCACATGATTCTAACCTGCCATTATGCTTCATTTTTACTACAACTCATGTTTTTGTCACTTTTTAGTCTATAAAAATATTTTTTTCAACCTGAATATATGCAACTCAATAAATGAGCTTTTTTCTCTAGTCACCCTTGTACTTTCTGCACAGCCTAGTATTTTATATATGGTGGGTGCTAAAACATTGTTGAGCCATAAAAGAATAAATCACACATATAAATATTTGACATAGTACTTTACACATAATGGTATACTAACAGTAAGTACTAGTCATTTACCAATATTGAAAGCTTAAGTAGTTTGTAAATTATCCTTAATCAATTCAAAAGTGAATCATGTTATCAACCAAGTAATTTAATTTGAAAATTTTAATTTCACATGAAAAATAACTTCAAAGTGGCCAGGGGGATGACTTAGCTGTTTTAACTAACATCGAAAAAGTGAATACTCATTTATCACCATTTTAGTGACAGTCTTTCTTAATTGTCTGTTTCTTATCACAAACCAATGCTCATGCATAAAACACAGAAGTTACTAGAGGATGTTTACTGAGTGAAGGATTGCAAATATGTGTACCTGTTTTTGTATACAAGATTGAACTATGTCACTCAGACACATCAGCAGATAATTTGTACAGTTATCATGAACTGTAAGTAATGTTCTCAGTACTCATTTTCCAGGTTTACCTAATTCCACTTTATCAGTATCTTTAAGTTCAATTACTCATTGAAAGAGATTTGAGAAAACAGACTACTTTCAGTCATATTAGTATAATTTTAATAATTGAAAGTAAAACAACTCTCAGAATATCTAGAAAATTGCTGTGTCTCATATTAGAATTCCCTTTATTTTGGTTATTTAGTCTTGAGGTTAAAATTGGCAGTATGCACTTTTGCTAATTGATATGCCAGAGGATTGCAGACCTTAGATAATCTCATTAATAATGTCATGCTAGCAGTTCATGGCATGACTATTAGTAGCAATGGACTTCACACTGGTGAGCTCAGACAGCATATGCTAGGTTGTGCCAACATTTCCATTCAGAATCCTGTTGAATGTGCAGAGCTGGATGGAATACAAAAAGAATCTGTCAGCATTCAGCCTGATACTATTGGGTAATATATCAACTGATGGCATTTTTCTCTACCCACACTGAAATAGCTTCAGGGATAGAGAGAATGCACATAAGACCAAAAGCAATTAAGATAACAGACAATTATTTTGTTTTCCTATTTTTTTTCACATGGATCAAGTTAGATAGAAAGGCATGCTAATGAATCCACAATGGCAGTCTGCCTTTGCTTTTCTTACTTGGGCAGATTGTGTGAAAGCTTTTCTCTAAAGAGTTGAGTGTGGTTGATTTTTGCATTGTTAAAAACATAGTTATTCAGTTCCTTTATTTATAACTAAGAGCAATTACAAGTTTTAGAGAAACTGGTTATTCATAAAAGATCTTCCTTGTCTAGTAGATTGTGAGACAATCTACTTTTTTTGAATCTAAGTTTTTGAGGAAAGAGGTTTTTTTAAAATATAAAATATTCAGATAAAATTGTATCTCAGCTTCACAAACTTCCAGCTATAAATATGAAAATCTGAAACTCTTGATCATTATATTCCACATTTCATTTGATTTGTATGAAGCTGTGCAAATTTTTGGAAAAAAGCCCCATTACATACAAGTATATTAGTATGAGTAACAGACTGCTTGAGGCATTTTTTGTTTGATGACACATCATTATGCCTTGGTTGCTATTATTTTTATAAAGCGGAAATGTTTTAACCTATTTCTTTCCAATTCATATTGATATTGAGTGAGTGTGAACATTCTATGTCATTTATAAGGAAGAAATATAAATATGAAAAGCTGGGTTTTATTTAATAAAGAAATTGAAAAGATTAATTTAGGGCATTAAGGATATTATGAAAGTTTTTTTTCTGATTATATTTTGTTTCACCTGTATTTGAACAGCAGATACTCTTTTTCTGTTCTTTTTATAATTCATTTATTTGCTGTGCTTTTCCTGCATCTCTAAGTTCTCTTTGATACTAAAATACAAGGGAAGGTTGTGATGTGGAAGAAGTTAACCTATCCAGTTTATTTCACCAAGTCCAATTTCACAAGTCATTAACATTTTGAAAGGGTAAATTAAGTTGAATGTATTTTCTATTCATGAATGGGGAACTGTGTTAGAAAGTATTGTTCAGTTATTCTGGATAAGGACAGCTTAAAAAAAGACACATTTATATTTTTATAAAAGATTTCCTAGGAAATTGGGTGATTCTCTTCAAATTTTTCAGTAATTTCAAAACATTCTCTTTATCCTTAGCAAAGTATTAACAAATTGGAGAAGGGAAAAGAGTGTCATGGGGACTCAGTAATAAATAAGAACTAATAAATAGGGACATACACAGCCCTCAGATTGAGATGTGTATAAGTAAATGGACATATAGAGTAATGAACGGGATACTATAACAAGAAGGATATACCTTTGGATACATCTCAGGAACAATGAAGTGAACTTTAAATGCTATCAATCACATAGGAATAGCAAATGGTTGAGTAAGAAGATTCCATGATGACCAAATAGAGGTGCCCCAAACTCAAAAAAGAATAAAAATAATAGATTCTCAAATTTTGATATGAGTGACCATGGCAGAATGCTGAAACTCATTAGTAAAGAGGCTAAAAACTTGTAAGACTTGGAAACCTGGTGCAGCAAAATAAAAAGAAACAAATTAACCTGCCAACAGCTCCCTTAGCTCTGCAACTGGAGGTGAGGGTTCCTTTTTGCAGGAGAAAGAGCAAATGAGAGTTCCACCAATCACCATCAGCATAAATTTTACAGATCCTAGCTACTGGAAAGTTTCATAGTCATCCCAGACTTCAGATCAATTAGGGAACAACCTGGTGTCTCCATAGAAGATTTGCTTTGGAGGTAGAATCTTCATCATCTCTTTGCTAATCCCTAAAATCCAGGCTACTGTATCTAGATGTCATTTTGAGAGGGAAGTTCAAAGGATTAAAAAATCCATGGAGATTCTCATTTGTGAGATTCTACAGAATTTGCCACACTAGTACTAACCAAGTGTGATTCATCTCTTCTGATGATATGATTATCTGTGTTGGAAATCTTAAAAGACTCCACTAACAGACTGTAAGAACTAATAAATTCAGTAAAGTTGTAGGATATAAAATAAACATAAAAATCAGTAGCAATTTTACACAGTAATAAGGAGAATTCTAAGAAAGAAATTATGAAAAGAGTACAACTGTTAATTATCACTCTTAAGATTAAATTTAAGGGACCAGGGATTTGGCACAGTCGTGCAGCCGCCTGCCTCACAAGCACAAGGTCCTGAGTTCAATCCCCGGTATCAAAAAAAAAAAGAATAAATTTAAACACAAAATAGAAAATGAAAGAAACACCTGTTCTTAAATTAGTAGAACAAATACTGTTAAAATCTCCATTTTTCTTAAATCTAGCCATAGATTCACTGTGATCCCCATGAAAATGTCAATAATATTCTTTATAAAACTACAAGAATAATCCTAAAATTAATTTGAAGGTAAAACAGACCTTGAAGCCAAAACAATCTTGAGCAAAAAGAATGAATCAAGAAATATTTAAAATATCCTAAAGGCTGTAGTAATTAAAAGGAGAATAGGAGTGACAGTAAAAATAGACAAATGGAATTGAATTGAGTACCCAGAAGTAACTATATACACTAATAGCCCACTGATTTTTTTTTGTGTGTGTGCCAGGAATCGAACTCAGGACCTTGTGCTTCCGAGGCAAGTGTGGAACCACTGAACTATATCCTCCGCTTAACCCATTGACTTTTAAAATTAATTTTATTGGTACATTTTAGGTTTGCAATATAATGACATTCATCATTGGAGATTTGAACCGTTACATAATATATCTTGATTCTTATTTTTTCTCATTCCCCTTCCTGCCTTCAAGCCCTCCACCCCTCTCTATTTGTAAAGACTGTTTCCATTTTTTCAGTTGCACATGAACTAGCACAAAGAATCAACAAATGGGAGCTCTTTTTATTAAAAAGCTTCTACACAGCAAGAAAAACCACCAACAGCATGAAGAGACAATGCACAAAGCAGGAAAAAATTTTTACCAGCTTCCCATTGATTTTTTTTTTTTTTTTTGGTACTGGGCATTGGGCTCAGGACCTTGTGCTTGTGAGGCAGATGGTGGCACCACTCAGCTAAATCCCTGGCCCTGCCATTGATTTTTTACAAAACCACTGAGAACATGCATTGGAGTAAGCTCAGTCTTTTCAAGAAGTTCTATATTGAGTGATATATAAAGAAGAATAAAGTTAGACCACTATCTCTCACCAGTTACAAAAAGGAAATTAAAAATAGAATGAAAACTTACATGTTAAGACCTGAAACTATAATACCACTAGAAGAAAACATAGAAGAAATTCTTCAGAACTTTGGAATGTGAAAGATTTTTTTTTGGATAAAGTTCCCAAAGCACAGAAAACAAAATAAAAAATAAACAAATGGAATTATATCAAATGAAAAACCTGCATAGCAAAGACAACCATCAATAGAGTGAAGTTGAAGCCTATAGAATGAAAGAAAAAGTTTGTGCACTATACATCTGACAATGCACTGATATTGCAAATATATAAAGAACTCCAAAACCTAAGTAGCAAAAAGAATTTAGAAATCATAACAGTCCTAAATAGAAATATCTCAAAAGAAGGCATACAAATAGCCAATGAATATATGAAAAAAGTGCTAAACAATACTAATCAACACAAATATGCAAATCAAAAACAATGAAACAGCAATTTGCTCCATTAAGAATGGCTTTTAGGGCCAGGGATTTAGCTCAGTGGTACTGCCCCAGCCTGGCAAGTGCAAGGTCCTGAGTTTGATCTCCAGTACTGCAAAAAAAGAAAAAAGAAAAACAAAAAAAGAACATCTTTTATCAAAAAGGCTGAAAATGATAAATGCTAGCATGGCCATTTGTAAAATAGTATAGATGTTCCTGAAAAGATTGAAAAAAAATTAGCATGATATTCCCCTAAGAAGGAAATAAAATCAGTGTGTGAAAGAAACATTTAGATTCTCCTCTCTATTGCAGCACTATTCACAATTGTCAGAATGTGGCACCAATTTAAGTGTGCATCAACTGATGAATTTGTAAAGAAAACTGGTGCATTTATCAGAATTCAGCCCTAAAAAAGAAATATTTTATTTGTGATTACATAGAACTGGAGAATATTGTGTTAAATGAAATAAATAGGAACACTAAAATAACTACTGCATGATCTCACTCTTGTGGAATATCAAAAAGTTGATCTCATAGAGTCTGACAGAAGATTGATTATTAACAGAGACCAAGGAGAGTAAAGAGGAGAGAAGGATGGAGAAAAGTTGTTCAATGGATATTCTCTTAACAGTTAGATAGGAATAAGAAGCTCTGGGGTGGAATTGTACAATGGGATGACTATACATAAAAATTATGTGCTTTATTTTGCAAATAGCAAGTAGATGAAAGTATATTGAATGTTTATATCATGAGGAAGTGAAAAATATTTAAAGAGATAGAAATGTTTAACTTGATTTAAGACTTAAACTGTTATTTGTGAATTAGTTTTTCATCTATTAAAGTTTCTTAGTAACATTAGTCATGAATACATGACAATTTGTTTATTTCTTTTGCCTGAGGGATATTTGTATTGTTTCAAACTATTGGTTTTATTAATAAAGCTGTAATAATCATCATTATAATTCAACATATTTGTATTTATGTAACTCCATTTTATAATAACATAGGAATAGAATTGCTTCATGAAGTTTATAAATTTATGGAAAATATCAAATAGTTTTCCAAAGTGGTTGTACAAATTTTCAACCTCATAAATAATGCATCAGAGATCAAATTCTGTAATACATTCTCTATGATATTTGTTTTCTTAGTAATTACTGTTTTGCTGTTCTTAGTAAAAATTCATTGTGGAATTTATTACTATATCTGTGCAGAATAATGATATTGCTCATCATTCTATGTTTATTAACTATTTATATAACTGATTGTGTAGAATTTGTCAATATTTTCTGTCCACAATATTCCTATTGGATTTTTTTAGTTAGTGGGTTTTTTGACATTTTTATATACTATGATTACACATTTATGTATAAAATATATATGTGAATATTATTCTTTACTCTGAGGGTTTTTTTCATTTTTAAAAATGAAATATTTTAACCAGATCAGGGGTTTTGTTTCATAGTGCATGTTCACTTTAATAAGAAGTATTTATTAACTGTTCATTAAATACATTCTTTTGACTGTTCTTAAATTTCAAAAGATAATGATAATACAATGAAAATATTCCTCTGTAGTTCTTTACACTATCCTGGTCAATATGCATTCTGTCCTTTAGAATTTATAAGAACTTATTTTTTTCACTTTATATTTTAGAAGTTTTAAATTCATAGCAAAAATGAAACAAAAATATTGAAAATTTTCAAATTTTCTTATTACCACAGAAGCATAGACTCCTCAATCATCAACATCACTATCCAGAGTGGTAGATATATTATAAATGATGAACTTGTATTGACACGTATTTATCATTCATATTCCATACTTTACCTTACAGTTCACTCATGGTATTACACATTCTATAGGTTTTTATTAAGATATTCTTAAACTCAGAGATTTTTTTCCCCAGCCATCCCATTCTTGTAACAAGGTCATAAAAATCATTCCTCATTTTTCTTACATTGTTTTTTATGTCTAGTATTTATTTACAGCTTTTTTTTTTTACAGCTTTTTAGAGCATTTCCATTTCTCTCTTTACATTACTCATCTGTTCTTGCATGGTGTCTACATTAATTATGAGAGCTCATAGCATTAATCATAGTTTTTTCTAGGGGCCGGGGATTTAGCTCAGTGGTTCCACTGACTGCCTCACAAGAGCCAGGTCCTGAGTTCAATCCCCAGTGCCAAAAAAAAAATCATAGTTATTTTAAATGTCAAATCTGATAGTACCATTATGTCTGCTATATCTTAGTCTGGAAATGATGATTGCTCTGCCTCTTAAAACTTTATTTTTTGTATTTAGCATGGCTTATTTATCTTTTTCTTGACAACTGTACCTAGTGTACTAGGAAAATTGCTACCAATAGTCTTTTAGTAATATGATGGTAATGTGAGGGGGGAGGAATTTCTTCTGTGAAAGTAGGATTAGGTGTAAATGTTTTAGTGATCCTATGCCTCTGGACTTGTGAACTTCACAAGAGCTTTTTACATTTTCTTGCTTGCTCTTAATGGGAGAAGTAGCTGAAGGTGTAGACTTCCTTTCTCCCCTGTGGAAGGATTGAGGACACTGAATCATTTTCTTTCCTCTTTTAAGAACCCCTCTGGTTGAGGATCACCAATAAATACTTTGAGAACCTATATGCCAATAAGATGGAAAACACAGAAGAAATGGACAGATTTCTAGATACGTATGAATTACCAAAGTTGAATGAAAACCTAGAAATTCTAAACAACACAATATCAATAAATGAAATAGAAAACATAATTAAAAACTTACCAAAAAAGAAAAGCTCAGGTCCTGATGGCTTCACTGCTAAATTCCATAAGATATTTAGAGAAGAACTACTGCCACTAGTGTTTAAACTCTTCAGTGAAAGTGAAAGGGAAGCAATACTTCCAAATTCATTCCTGGAATCAAGCATCACCTTGATCCCCAAAGCAGAGAAAGACCCAACCAAAAAGATAGAACTATAGGCCAATCTAACTAATAAACATAGATGCAAAAATCCTGAATAAAATTCTGGCAAACAGAATTCAGAAGATCATTAAGAAGATCATACACCCTGACCAAATGGAATTCATCCCAGGGATCCAGGGATGGTTAACATATGCAAATCAATCAATGTAATGCATTATATCAAGAGAGCCAAGGACAAAAACCATATGATTATCTCAATAGATGCAGAAAAAGTGTTTGACAAAATCCAACACACATACTTGATTAAAAAAACTACAGAAAATTGGAATAGATGGTCTCTATTTTAACCTGATAAAAGCCATCTATGAAAAACCAGTAACCAATATTACACTAAATGGCCAAAAACTGAAATACTTTGCAGTAAAATCAGGAACAAAACAAAGATGTCCAGTATCACTACTCCTGCTAAATATAGTTTTGGAACCATTAGCTATAGCAATTAGATAAGAGAAATAAATAAAAGGAAGAAAGGCAGGAAATGAAGAAGTCAAATTGTCGTTATTTGAAGATAACATGATATTCTATATAGAAGACCCCAAGAACTCCACCAAAAGGCTTCTAGACTTAATAACCAAATTCAGTAGAGTAGCTGGATACAAAGTCAACACACAAAAATCAATAGCTTTCCTGAACATGAACAACAGACTCACTGAGAGAGGAACTGGAGAAACAACTCCTTTTACAATACCATCCAAAAAAACGAAATGCCTAGTAATCAACCTAATGAGAGAAATCAAAGACCTCTACTCTGAAAACTATTGCACTCTGAAAAAAGAGAACAAAGAGGATATTAGAAAATGGAGAGACACTCCAAATCAGCCCGCTGCAGACAGGCAGGTCTGTGCATGCCCTATGGAGGTCCTGAGTCATGCAGAACACACCGAATCAGCCGTGCCCTGGCAACAATTCACTGGACACCCACCCTCTGCCGCTCCTCTGTACAGCTACCTGGTTCCACACTACAAAGACCCAGGGGACAGCGCACCACCAGACCACGGTACTGAGTCCTGCCACTCCTGCCCCAGAGGTAGGGGCTTCTGAGCCACCGTCCCACTGCTCCTGGTCCACAGGAAGGGGCTTCCTGGCCACCATCCCTCCCGCTGCTCACAGCCCAGAGGAAAGGGCTTTTGGGCCACCTTCTGTCCTGCCACTCCTGGTCCAGAGGAAGGGGCTTGTGGGCCACTATCCCTCCTGCCACTCCCAGCTCAGAGGTAGGAGCTTCTGAGCCATCATCCCACTGCTCCTGGTCCAGAGGAAGGGGCTTCCAGGCCACCATCCCTACCACTGCTCCCAACCCACAGGAAAGAGCTTTTGAGCCACCATCCCTACTGCTGCTCCTTGCCCCTGTCTCACCTCTACCAGCTCAGAGGAGGTACTCTGTCCAGGTGCCAACAGCTGCCCCCGCCCCCAGTCAAAATGAGAAAACACG
>NW_004624791.1:7695741-7738541 GCF_000247695.1 Heterocephalus glaber
TCTCTAATGACTCTGAGGCTATCTCATTTTCATTATACCAGGAAGGAAAACTGTTTAGATCAATCACGACACCTTAGCCAAGGTCATACAATCAGTAACACCATAGCATTAAATACCTCTTAAAGAATGACTATTTGTGGTAGCTATTAATCTATCACCTTTAAAAAATAAAGGGCCTCCTTCAAGGTATGTCTCTTCTGTCACAATAGACAACATGGGCAGCAGTGTGCAGTTATAAGTCAATGAGTCTCAGTAAGCTAGTCCCAGACCCATGAGATTCAGACAGATTTCTGGTTGCAAGTCCCAAGTTGAGCTCCCTGTCCTCCTGCAGGGTTGCACTCTTCAAGTTTCTACTGAAGATTTCAGCTGCTTTTCTCCTGAAGAAAGTCTAGTTTCCGATGGGAGCTGATAATCCCTCCAACTTACCAATCATGGTGGTCTGGTATGCCTTTATTGCAGATTCCCTTCACTTTTAGAGTGGGCTTGTTTTCATCAGGGAGCCTGAGACAGACACTCTCTCTGTTGTTCACTTCTGGAGCTCAGGACAATGGCTTTTGTCCCTCTGTGCCTCTGCACTGTGTAACCAAGTAGCTGCACAGCCAAAAGGCCAGAGGTCAGCATGGGGGGAATTGTTAGAGGCAGGTGCTTGCATGGCCAAGCTGTTAGCTGGTGGCCCTGCCCAGGGTGTGTGTGAGGGGGTCCTCCTCACCCTGTCCTGGTGGCTGGTGGAAAGCTGGTGGAGCAAGCTGGAGCAAGCAGGTCCTGGTCAGCCTGCAACCACTTGGCCCCACTCAGTCCCATCGGCTCCATTTGGCCCAGCCATCAGCTAATGGGCCTGCCTCAGCATATTTTTAATGGATAAACACAAAGTATAAAGCCAGAATTTCTTGATCTTATTTAAATAAAGCCAGTACTATTTAGCAATATTTCCCATCTCCAATCTACCCAACTTCTGATAACTCCTGTTCTATTTTCAACTTTTTTTTTTTTTTGGTACTGGGGATCGAACTCAGGTCCTTGCGCTTGCGCAGCAGGCAGCGAAACCACTGAGCTAAATCCCCAGCCTCAACTTTTATGAGGTCAACTTTTTTACATTTCACAGAGGAGTGAAATTATGTAGCCCTTGTCTTTCTGTGTCTGGCTTATTTCACCTAGTATAATGATCTTCAGTTCCATCCATTCTGCTGATATTTACAGAATTGCATTCTTCATTATAGCTGAATAAAAAATAGAAGTCTGGTAAGCTTTTGAAAAGTAAACAATATAGAATTATTTAAAAGAGCAATATATGTACATATTTTAAAATCTTGAATGATTACAAGTATATATCGGTTGAACAAAATAGAGAGTACTTTATAAATAGGTAGTTTACTTTTTTAAACATTTGCAGATATTTATATATAGACAAAAATGCACACATTTTGGGATGTTTGTAACTCATTAATAATTATCACCTATGGTTTTAGATAAGTTTTACTTATTTATTTTATAGCAAATTAAACATTTCTTTTTTAACAGTTCTTTGGTCCATTTTGATTTCTGTTTACTACATGGTGAAATGTATGGGTCTCCTCAGTCTTCTATACATGAATATCCAATTTTCTCAACACCATTTATTACAGAGGCTGTCTTTCCTCCAGTGTATGTTTTTGGCTCATTTGTCAAAGATCAAATAGATGAATGTGCATGGGGTTGTTTCTCCTTTCTCTATTCTGTTCTACTGGTCCACATACCTGTTTCTGTATCAGTACCATGCTACCATGCTGTGTTTATCATATAGCTTTATAGTATGACATGAAGTCCAGTGTTGTGATTCCGCCTCCTATTTTGCACTTATCATCCAGGACTGCTTTTGCTATTTTGGGTCTCTTCTGGTTCCAGATTAATTTTAGTGTGCTTTTTCTAGATCTTTTAGACATGCTTATGGTATTTTGATTAGGATTGTGTTAAATCTATAAATGATTTTTGGAAGAATAACCATTTTGACTATGTTGGGGTACCCAGGGTTGTATTTCCATCTTCTGATGTCCTCTTCAATTTCCTTTTCAGAGTGATGTAATTTTCATTATAGAGGATTTTTCACCTCTTTGGTTAGGTTAATTTGTAAGTATTTGATTTTACTGGATGCTATTGTGAATTGTATTGTTTTCCTAATTTCTTTCTCAGAGAATTCAATTAATATATAGGAACTCCAATGTTTTTGTGTGTGTTGATTTTATATCATAGTACCTTGCTAAATTTGGGTATTAATTGTGTGAGTCTGTTGGTGGAATTTCTTGGGTCTTGTATGTAGAGGATCATGTTATCTGGATATAATGATACTTTTACTTCTTTCTTTCCTATACATATCCTTTTAATTTCTTTCTCTTTTCTGATTACACTGGCTACTGTTTCAAGGACTATGTTGAGTAGGAGTTGCAATAGTGGATATCTGTGTTTTGTTCCTGATTTTAGAGAGAAAGCTTTATGTTTGTCCCCAATTAATATGATTTTGGCAGTAGGTTGGCTATAAATGGCTTTTGTCAGATTGAGATGAACTCCTTTCATATCTATTTTTTCAAGATTTTTTTCATTGTATGGCATTTGAATATTGTCAAAGGCTTTTGCTGTGTACAGTGAGAAGATCATGTGATTTTCATCCATGTTTCTATTTATATTATGGATTACATTTAATGATTTGCATATATTAGTATTTTTTAATTTTTAAAATGAAGTAGAATAAGATTAGCTTAGACTCAACATAAAATATATTAAAGATCATAAATTGGAGAAAAAATACTAAGCTTTTAAATTTAGTGTTATCCTGATCACTTGTCCAATTTTAATTCCTTATTTCCAAATTTTTTTCTTTGTTCCCTTAGTCTCATTTATTTTCTCTCTAACCAGGACATTAATAAAGTATGATAAAAATATGCTGAATGTTTAAATAAAAAATAATTTATTATAGTAAGACACATGGCCACTAATCCCCTTCACAATACTCATCTAGGCTTCAAAGACACTTATTGCAACATTCTTATCACTTTCTGAAAATGTTTAGGAAACATTTTCATTAGTATTTTTAGTTGTACTGTCCTGGCTGCTTTAATATTCTGAATCAATTCAAAACATTTACCTTTTTTGGTTACTTTTATATGGGGAAGAGCCAGAATTTGAATGGTGCCAGAGCCAATGAATAAGGTACATGAGAACACATCAAAATGTTTTTATAAATCTGGCTTTCTGTTGTATGGCTCTCAGCAGCAGCATTCATCCTAATTTTGTTCATACTTTGTAAGGACTCTAATGAAAGAGAACTTCCCAACTACTTCAGATAATGGCAAGAGTGATGGGATAAGTGTGTTGATAATGAAGGGGAGTATTTTTAGGAGATTTGTGGCAACACTTCTTATTCTGTAATAATTTTTAAAAATTTATACATTGTATTTTCATAATACATCATATTTGTCCATCTGATAATTAGAAGTCAGATTAAAAGTATAACATATGCTTTGAAATAGAGTTCTTATGGTTTGAAATTCCAGTTTTACTACTTACTTAGTGTATTATGTGGACTGAATCATCCTTTCAGTGCCCCATTTTCTCAATTGTATTAATAAGAATGACAGCATAATATTTGGCAGGTAATATTTGCTCAGGAAGCATTAATTTTCCTCTTGACTTTAACCTGAGCCTGCTTTTATTGCTGCTCTTATTGCTACTCTTCAGACTAGCTTAATTATTTGACTATTCAGCCCTTAATTCCTTGGCTATTTAGACCTGGAGAACTTCTCTATATGTATACATTCATCTTGCAATAAAGAATTGGGAAAGTATAGACAGCTAGAATGAATACAAGTTCTCTGTGTTAAAATTCTAAGCTTAAATAATTATCTTGGTTTTCTGCAATCTTCTTGTTCTAGCTCAAAGTTGCTACAAAATCTGGTGCAAATATTCCTAAAACACCTTCTTATTATGTTCTATGAATGGGCTCATATAGCTGTTGTAAAACTATTATGACATATTCAAATGCAGATAAAGCAAAAAGGAAGCACAGTGCCAGCAGGCATACCTAACACAATTACAAAAGTGTTCATGAATATTTACAAGAATCAAAATTGTATTATATATCTCTCGGCTCTTTAACATAATCTATTAAGGCTTCTACCACAGATGTTATTTGTGCTGAGCTATTTCTTAGAATATTATATAAAGAAATGACAAATTAACATGCATAAGATCCTTTCAAAACAAAAATATAATAATGTTAAAGCAATACCTTCTGATGACTTCAATAAGTTGCAAATTAGCTTGAACCCTGTGCTTTCTAATTTCACATAAAATTATCATTCATACTGATGGAAGTGTAAGAGCTTTTAGTTTATATAAATGTAGACACATACATATACCTAAGATCATAATTCACTGAAGAGTTTTTATTAAATTTTGGCACCAGATCTGTACTCCTAAAGATTACACTGAATTAACAAATACTGGACCTCTTATATAAGTTTTGAGTCTTACATTATTACATATCCTATGTGTGTTTCATTTTCATTAATACATCTAGAAAGCACCTAATGACATTAATAATTTTCTATTTTTGCCTCTATAAATGGAGAGAGTTCAAGTACATGCAGAGAGTTCAGAAGAGATCCTCCAAGGAAATTAAATGCCTTGAAAATTAAATATATTATGTAAAGGGTCAAAAAAATTTGGTCAGAGAAAGTAAAATGGATCTTTAAACAAATATTGTACGTATGAAACTTGGCAGAGCAAAGAAGTGACTTTATCAACATATGACCTTGGAAACAATAAGAATAAATGAGATAAAACTAAACATAAGAAACATGCAAAAATGGCTCAAAGGGCGGAGAGAGAATTACTGTTATGTTTTTATGATATTTTAAATAAGTTTGAACTAGCAAAGATTCTGATAGCACTGTACATCTACAAATAAAATCTAATTTTGTTTAAAGAAAGGCATTATGAATCTCACTGAAGAATCACCAAAACACAATGAAAGACACATAAACACAAAACAATACAAAAATGAGAAGAAAATGAATAAAAATCACAACTTCTTGGCTCCTTTGAAGTTAGAGATGACCCTGTAGTGGAGGTAAGATAAGCACAAGGAGAAAAATATATAGACACCAAGATATGTTTGACTTTAAACTTCCACACATGGATGCATATTTGATCCTATTATCTTTATATGTTTAATATTGAGGGGTTTCAAGCTTAGAGTCATCAAAAGAGACAAAGAAGATCACTACATATTAGTTTAGAGAACAATTTAACAGAGAGAGTTAATAATTACAAACATATGCACCAAATTCTAGCACACCCAATTTAATAAAACAAACACTAATGGACATGAACAATCAGATAAGCACCAATACAAGATTAGTGAGGGACCTCAGTACTCACAAATGGACAAATCAACTAGACAAAAGATCAATAAAGAAATATCAGTGTTGAACCAAATCTTTGAACAATTAGACTTAATAGATAGCTAAAGGATGTTCCATCTAACAACAGAATACACAGTCTTCTCAGCAGCATATGGAATTTTCCACACAATAGATCACAAACTAGACGATAGAGCATGCTTAAGAAAATGCAAAACAATTGAAATTATCCCATGCATATTATCATATCATAGTGCAAGGAATCTAGAAATCAGTGGCAAAAAAATCAGATAAACAATGTGAACACATGGAAACTAAGCAATACTCTCTTGAATAATGAATGAGTCACAGATGAAATTAAAGAAGAAATTAGTTTCTACAATTAAACAATAATGCAAATATGGCATACTGACACTATGGGATACAATGAAAGCACTCCTAAGAGGAAAGTTCATACCAGTATATTCTCACATCAGAGAAACAGAACAAGATCAAATAAATAAACTAATGATTCACCTCAAGGTTTAGAAAAAAACAAGATAAATCCAAACCCAAAAGGAATATGAGGAAGGGAATTAGAAAGACTGGGGCACAAATTAATGAATCTGAGATGAAATCAGTACAAAGAATCAATAAATAAAAAAAAATGGTTCTTTGAATGATGAAACAAAATAAATAAACTCTTAGCTAATCTTCCCAAAATAAAGAAAGAAAAGAACTGATCCATGCAACTAGAAATGAAACGGGTAAAATCACAACAGATTTTGGTGAAATCCAGTTTATTGGTAACTACTTTGAGATACTGCAGTTTAATAAAAATGACAATCCTAGAGGAAATGAATAAATTACTAAATGTATATGAACTATGAAAGCTAACCCAGAAAGATTTAAAAATCCTTAATAAGCCAATAACTATCAGTGAAATTGGAAAAGTAATTTTAAAAACTGCCAAAAAAGAAAAACTCAGGTCCAGAAGTATTTACTGCCGAATTCTACAAGAACTTCAGAGAAGATCTAATTCCAATACTCTTCAAATTCGTTAATGAAATTGAAAGGGAAGCAGTATTCCCAAAGTCATTCCTAGAAGCAAGCATCACCCTGATTCCAAGGCCTGAAAAAGACCCAGACAAAACAGAACACTATAGGCCAACCTCTTTAATAAACACAGGTTTAAAATAATCCTTAGTCAGATGTTGACAAGAAGAATCCAGAAAATCATCAAAAAGATCATACATTGTGACCAAATAGGATTCATTCCATGGATGCATAAATTGTTCAAAAATATGCAAATCAATAAATATAATATACCACATAAAAAGAAACAAGGACAAAAATCACATGATCACTTTGATAGACACAAAAAGAATCATTTGGCAAAATCCAACATCCATTTATGATAAAAACACTGAAGAAAATAGAAATAGAAGATCTTTGTCTCGATCTGATAACCATCTATGACAAATCAATGGCCAAATCATACTAAATGGAGAGGAGTTCAAACTTTTCCCTCAAAATCAGGAACATGGCAAGGATATCAACTCTCACCACTTCTGTTTAACATAGTTCTTGCAACATTAGCTAGAATAATAAGACAAAAGAAGGAAATAAAAGGAACATGGATAGCAAAAGAAGAAGTTAAATTATCATTACTGGGTGATGACATGATCCTATATATAGAAGACCCCAAAAACTGAACCAAAAGATTTTGAGAACTAATGTCCAAAATTGGCAGTGTAGCAGGATACAAAGTCAGCTCTCAAAAGTCAACAATGTTCCTGTACACCAATAACAAAATCATTAAGGAGAAATTAGCATCAAGAGAAATGAAATAATAGAAATTAACTTAACCAAAGAAGTGAAAGAACTTTACAATGAAAACTACAGTGCTCTCAAAAAATAGAAGAAAGAGAATATTAGAGAATGGAAATATATCCCCTGTTCCTGGATAGGCAGAACCAATATAGTCAAAATGGCCATACTTCCAAAACTGTTGAATAGATTTATTGCAATCCCAATAAAAAATACCAAGAGCATTTCTTACAGAACTGGAGCAAGCAATCCTAAAATTCATATGGAACCAGAAGAGGTCCACGATAGTATAAGCACTTCTGGGCAACAAGGCCAAGGCGGGGGCGGGCGGTGGCGTCATCCCGAAATTCAAGTTGTACTACAAAGATATGGTGAAAAAAAAAACCAGAATGGTTTTGGAAAAAACAAAACAGACTCATTGATCAATGAAACAGAATATACAAAAACAACTCCATGCACACTCAGCTATGCTATTTTTTTTGTTTTGTTTTGTTTTTTGTGTTTTTTACAAAGGGGCCAATTCGTTTCATTGGAAAAAAAGATAGCCTCAGGTACTGAGAAAACTGGTTATCCACATGCTGAAGGGTGAGCCTAGACCCATAACTTTCACCATGCACCAAATTAAAATTTGAATGGATCAAATATCTGAACATTAGAACAGAAACACTTAATCTGCTGGAAGACAAAATAGATAAAACTCTTGAAGACTTAGATGTAGGTAGACTTTCTGAGCAAATCCCTGGTTGTGCAAGAAATAATGGCAAGAATCAACAAGTGGGATGGGATCAAATTAAAAGGTTTCTGCACAGCAAAGGAGCCCACCAACAGAGTGAAGAGACAGCTTATAGAGTGGGAAAATAGTTTTGGCAGCTTCTCCTCAGAAGAGGACTAATATCTAGAATATATAAAGAACTTAAAAAAATTAAACACTCCCAACTTTAATGATATAATTAAAAATGGTCTTTTGAAATGAATAGACACTTCTCAAGTGAAGAAATACACATTGCCAATAACGAGTAAGTGTTCAAGATCACTGGCCATTCCAGAAATGCAAATTCAACATCAAGCTTCCATTTTACTCCAGAAAGAATGGCTACCATCAAGATATCAACCAATAACAAATGCTGGTGAGGCTGTGGGGAAAAAGGAAACCTTCTCCATTGTTGATGGGATTGTAAACTGATACAACCACTAGGGACATCACTATGGAGATTACTCAAAAACTAAAAGTAGAAATTCCAGTTGACCCAGCTCTTCCCTTCCTAGGTATCTTTCCAAAAGAATTAAAAACATCATACCACATATATATGCATTCCCATGTTTACAGCAGCACAATTCATAACAGCTAAATTCTGGAAACAGCCTATATATCCACCAGCAAAAAAGAGATGAAGAAAATGTGGTATTTATACACAATGGAGTACAACTCTGCCATAAAAAGAATAAACTTGAGTCATTTGTAGGAAAGTGGATGTACCTTGGGTCCATAATATTAAGCAAAGCAACTCAGACACAGAAACTTAAATATCACATAGCTTCTCTTACGTGAAAAACTCTCTTTCTTGCTCTCTTACAAAATCATATTACAAAATACATATATGTAGTATAAAGTAAAAAATGATAATAGGAAAAAAAGAGAAAGAAAAACAGGTATTGTAATAGAATGAGGACAATGTATCTAAAACTGTACCTTTTTTTCCTTTTCTCATATTTTTTCTTTTTCCAATGGAAACAAAGTCTCTGTAAGTAGGGAAGGGTGGAGGAGGGTAAGGGACAGCAGGGAAATGGGAAAAAAATAAGAACTAAAATACATCATGTAAAGGTACAAGGTCCCAAAGATGAATGTAACTGTATTTTATACCTAAAATGTACCAATAAACTTAATGGAAAAAAAAAAACAAAACCCTTGGAACTGCTGATTAAAAGTGTACCTTGACTTAGCATAATTGTCTTACATATTTTTTATGTTCTTTGGCCCATTATTCTAATTTTAAATCTATATATATTATACTTAACTTCGTAAGGTCATATGATAAATAAATGAATCTGATGCTGGAAAAATAAAAAGAGGTGGAGAGTGGGGAGTAAAAGAAAGGAAATTAGTGTTTTATTACATGTACCCATCCTCTACAGTGAATGTAATCATTATGTACTGCAAACATGTACTAGTAGAAGTAAAATAAATAGAATAAAATAGAATAAAACAAAATGAGGTGCTGCCAGAAAAGATCATAGGAGAAGGTTAAAAACATACTAATGCTATAGATTTTGACTAGGACAAAATGATAAGGGATACTTGTACTTCATTCGGGTCTTTGATTTTTTTTCATGGGGAGGAGGAAGCATTAAAATTTGTTAGCATAGGATGAGAAGCAAAAGAAAGAATCTATTTGACTCCTCTGTCAAATAGCCTCCCAGAAAACGGGCTTGAGAAGAAGGTTCGAGCTGTGAGCCTTTGGGCCAGAAAGACAAGTTCCCTGTTTTTTGACAGGAGAGAACTGTACTCAGGAAGAATTTAGTCATATTCTGATTCACCCATTTGCCAACCCTGTGATCTTGGAAAATACTCTTAAAATCTCTGAAATATTTTAAATAAGAAAAATAAATAATTTGTAAATATGCATATATGATGGTTACATGAATTATCAGATATCAACTATGTCTCATTTATTCTATGTATTGATGTAGATAAATATAAAAAGAACATAGAATTGCTAATGATAGCATCATAGAGGTTGTAAATTTTGGGGGATCTGTGAGTGGTGGCTTTTTCTTTCTCAGTACCCCATAGGTGACATAAAAATGTTTTTTTCTTTTGTTTTTTGTTTGGTGCCGGGGATCGAACTCGGGTCCTTGCGCTTGCCCAGCATGCGGAGAAACAACTGAGCTAAATCCCCGGCCCATAAAAATGTTTTTAAGGGAAGTTGAAGGTGATGAGGGAAAGGAGGCAAGATGAGAGGGAAAAAAAGACAGAGGGGAGAAATAGACATGATCAAAGCACAATATATATATATATATATATATATATGATAGATAGATAGAGATATAGATATATGCATGCATGGAGAAGTCACAGTCACACTTGTTGTTAAATTGATATGTTTTAGCAATTATAATTTTGAAAAACTTGTCTGAATATTTTCTAAAGCAATAGTTAAATGTTCATAGGCTGTTGTCATAAGTGGTGTACATTTAAAGAATTTTCCTCCAAAGTGTCACATTGTAATGGACTGGTGCATTTCAGTAAATGAGTACTCAGTTACAGACATATAATATTTAGGGTTAGGGTTAGGATTAGAATAAATTTTATGTAATGAGATAAAATTAAGGAAGGAAGAAAAGACTATGGGTAGTAGTTTTTGTCATAATCTGCTTCTTGGGGATCTAGCAATTTTACGAAGTTTGCCAACCCCTCTGTTGATGAACAATTCCTGTGTTTTCTGTACTTAGAATTATCATTCTACTGTATATAAAGCTACCAGACTCATTCTTTTTTCTAAAATTCACATTTAATAGACATTTTAGAATCATAGAAAATTGAGCTGAAGGTAAAGAAATTTCTTATATATTCTGTCACCATTTATATGTAATCTCTTCAGCTATTAGCTTTCTCAATAAAAGCAATATATTTGTTATAATCACTAAACTTTCATTCATCCATCAATGTTACCTAAGGTCCATAGATTATATTAGGATTTATCTATGATGTTATAGAGCAAGTTTAATTGCTTGTTCTGTGTTTATCTGGCAATCCTATATGTATGAGTATATAACCAAATCTTGAGACTGATACTGCCCTTTACTATGACACAGATCTCCTCCCTCTCCATATACAGGTCCTGACACCTGTGCTTCTCTGTCTTTGTAGTGTAGACTCTCTCCTACCCATGCCCAGGCTCTGACATACCTGAGCCTGCCTGCCCATCTGGATGCTTTATTCACAGTGCTGGGGCTATAAGATCTTACACTGGTACTCTTCAGAATTACTAAGTGGGCTTCCTCATTCTACACTTGCTCTCCTGTATGCACCTCCTTTATATGTATTCCCTCCATCTGATGTACACTTTCTGATTCCTGTTGCTGGGTTAGTCTGTCCTTAGAAAGGAGATCTGTTATCCTAAGCCTGCTGTATCCTCACATTATACATTCTTTTCTCTGTACAAATCCAGTAAATTTTTTTTCTTTTACAACTAAATTAGCATTTGATAAATTTTGCCTGCCTGTAAGCAATTTAAATATTTCTGAAATGTTTTAAATTAGGTGAAAAGTTTGTCTTCATAGATTAAGAGTTAAACTTAGTTCCTTTTCTTAGATCCACTAGATGAGAAGTGCCTTTAAAATATATAATATACTGTAATTTGTCTAAATACCAAGAATTTTCTCAAGATACAAAGCAAAGAATAAAAAATGGCATCAAATTACAATCTCCCTATACTAACCACAATAAAGAAACATTCCAGATAGGGTTATCAGACAAAATATAAGGCATCTAGTAAAGTTGAATTTCAGGTAATTGATGGATGCTTCTAGTAAAAACATATTTCAAATATTTCATTGGGCATGCATATATTGAAAGTTATTTATTTTTAAATTTAAATTTAACTAGATGTCTTACACTATTAGCTGCTACACCTGACAACAGTAATATAAGACGAGATGAGAAAATATGTTAGTGTATTAAATCTAGGGTATGGATTTCAGATAACATTGTATATTTGTATGTCATTAAAATTCATTAACAAAGAACACTGTAGTTGTAAGTAATTCTGGCTGTCAGTATAAATTATCCATAGATAAATACACCATTTGCTATGTAGATTTCCTTTTGTTCTTAATATTATTTAATACATCTTGAACCGAAAAACACAAGAGAAGACTATAACAATTTTAAGCCTTTAATAGGTGAAATTAGCTCTTAGTTTTACTTAAAATCAAGTCAAATGCATTAGCATAAAGTCATAGAATACAATATTGCCAGAAAAATTTATCTGTACATGTTCAGTACAAATATAATTTCTTATTTTTTCAAATATGTTTGATATACAGTTTGTTGAATCTGCATATATGGAATCTGTGTATACAGAGAGCTGACTATATCTTAAAAACTCTATGAAAAACAATAAATACTATTAAAAGAAATAAAAAGAGCTAATAATAGAGATTAAGAAGTTTAAATTTGCTACTTTAAGCCAATATATGCCAGAAAAGATAAACAAGAACAAATACATGAGAAAGTAAGATTCAAATATTTGCTATCACCAAGTAAAGTAGTGTATATAGAAATACATAAATTGTTGAAAGTACTTTTTAAAAAAGGATGCTTTTGATATGTACTAATCGAAATATTTGGGGTCATTTTGTACTTAAAACAAATATTATTAGGAATAAAAAGAGGCATTATATAATGATAAAGGTGACAGTTACCGAAAACACATTCCACTGTAACTATTAGTGTACCTAACAACAAAATTTCAAGTATCTATGACAAAATGGATGAAATAGCAACTTGAAACAAACAAATACAATATTGCAATTGGAATATTCAGCACTGCATAGATAATTGGTAAGACTATAAGAAAAACTACTTCCCATAATTGACGTACTTGATCTAAATAATATTTACAGAAACATTCCATCAAATAAAAGCAGAATATATATTCTTTTGTAATTAACATGAAATATTCTCAAGGAGAGATTTATCAGGTCATAAAACAAACAGTAATAAATTTTGAAATATATATATCAAAGTATGTTTTCTGAGCATAATAAAACCAGAAATAACTAAAAGAAAGTATGAGAATAATCCTTAAATGTTTTATAAGTGACAGTTTAACTCACCCTTGAACAAAATGGAAGTAACAAGGCCAACTTAAAAATATTTAACTGAATAAAATTGAAAATAAGATACCCTAAAATCTATGGAATCTCATTAAAAATTATTGAGAAGGAAATTTATAATATTAAATGTTTATATTACAAAATGAGGTTTAAAATCTGTAATCTAAGATTCAGTATCAAGGAAAAAGGAAAAAAGAACAGCAAAGTGCATAAAGGTGACAAAATAAAAATAAACACAAAATCTATGACCTTGAAAAGAGAAAAGAAAAAAATTAATAAAACCAAAACCTGGTTCTTTAACACAATAAAATCAATAGGAGAGAGAGAGAAATAGAGAGAGAGAAAGAGGGAGATTACAAGGAATGAGAGAGAATATCACTAAATCCCTCAGACACTAAAAATATAGAAGAATATTATATAAAATTTTGTGTCCATTACTTAAACATTAATCACTCAAGAGGAAATAGGTAACTTAAATATTTATCATATTTGTTTTTCCTACAGGAATTTGATTTATCATTAAAACTTTCAACAGTGAAAACTCCATGCTTATATAGTGAATTCTACTAAATGAATTACTACTAATGAATTCTACCAAGCACTTAAGTAAATAATATTCTTGACAATATAGTCAAGGAATTATGCATGATCATTTAAAATTTATTTTAAGAACTCATAATTTGTTATTAAAACAAGCAATGACAATACATGAAAAGAAAATCTGAGGCAAATATCCTTGATAAGTATAGATGTGAAATTACTCAATAAAATATTAACAAATTGAATGGAACATTATATAACAATAATATATTCTGACTATATTAGGAATGAAAGTCGGACCCAATATTAGAAAATAAAAATAATAGAAACATCTTTTCATCATCTCAAAATGTAGTAAACATAATTTTAAAATGCAAATATTCATTTATGATGCAAATTATTTCAGCAAGAAATTTCCACAGCCTTTAAATAGCACATACAAAAAAAACCCAGCTAACAAAAAGCTTTACAACTGACATCTTACACATGGTTGAAAGACTTAAGGCTTTTCACCAAGATTTGAGAATAATCCAAGGATATTAATTCTCCCTATTTCTATTTACCAATATATTGGAAAGTATAGTAGTACTAGGTGATCAAAAATGCAAGGTGTACAACTTTAATGTAAAAGCATATATCTATCCTGATTTTCTGGTGACTTTCTATGTTAACTGTCCTGAAAAATCTGTAAAGATACTCTCAAAATTACAGAGTGAACATGCAAAAGAAACATATGACAAATATTTCATAGAATTCTTTACTTAAAGAGAATACATATGTTGCTTATAATTAAATAAAATTTGACAAGTAAATTGTTAATAGGCAATGGTATAACATGATTCTTGGTACATATAAACTAGATAATAATCAGAAGGAACATAAATCATAATCATAGCATTTTCTATTCCAATGGAAAGAAATTATTTACATCTGTGTTTTTTTTATATTAAATTCTTTTATTGGTACATTGTAGGTATACAACACAATTACATTTCTCATTGGGAATTGTACCTTTACATAATGCATCTTGGTTCTTATTTTTTCCCCATTTCTAGCCCTCCCTTCACACCCTCCACCCTTCCCTATTTACAAAGATTTTATTTCCATTTTTTCCATTTCTCATCATTTTTCCTTTCCCTTCTTTCCTTTCCCCTGCCCCTCCCACTACCCCTACCCCTTTGGACCTTTTCTTCCTATTTTGCATTGTCGATTATTCATTCTAATCATTGGTACATTTTAGGTATACAATATAATGACATTCATCATTGGAAATTTGCACCTTTACATAGTCTCTCATGGTTCTGTTATTAGATGTCATTTGAGAAACTTTCCGTAAAGAGAGATGGGGAACTTAACTTTTGTCGTTGGTTTCTCTAGAGGGAAACCGGAGACCCCGGAAAGCACCGACTTTTAAAGAAAGAAAAGGAGACAGCCTGGGGGACGAACAGCAGTTTAATTCCTCTGGCACTATTCGACAATCACAAAGGAAAGAAGCAAGGCTTTTATACATGGAGGAAAACAGCTTAGTCATTCTGGCTATCGTCTTTCTGATTTTCACCTCTGATGATAACCAGTGACTTTAAGTGACTTATAAAAGCTACAGGAGAATTCACAAGTCCCCTGTTTCCATTCACCAATCCCGTACATCAAAGAGCACACCGCAGCCCTCTTCTTATCAGATAGTATCAAGAGAGCAGGACGACTTTAGCCAAAAAATCAAGCCCACCAGCCCACCATAAACATCACAGATGTGCAGAGTGAGTCGTATCTCTCTTACCACCCGTAGAGTCATTGGGTCGCGGTCCTCTGATCCCAGAAAATGGTAAATAAGAAAACTAGGAAAACCTGTTTTTCTCCTGTGAGACTTTTACAAGGTCTCAAAGTTTTCTGGCATTCTTTTAACAGACTTGTGAAATTTCCAAGAAACGACTTAATTCTCTTAGTTAACAAACTTCTTGTGAACTAGATAGCTGAATTCTACCATTTCCCACAAACTTTACTAAGGCAGGTTTAAAAAAAAAATCTTTTTTTTTTCTTTGTTATGGGGCAGAGTGCTGAGCAGCAAATAAATAGTCTCTCTGAGATTTGGAGTCCAGATGCTGAAATACAGCAATGCAAAGAAGAGAAGAAGGAGGGAAGTGGGTCTCTCCCCCAGGACCCAGCAAGGATCTGAATTGAGGCCAACGGGGAGAGCAAAGGATGGGAATACAACTCAGAAGAGGCAGGTGGCAAGCAGAACTTTCTCCCTTAGCCCTGATTTATGGCATGGGAGGGACAGCTGAAACCTGCAGAGGCACAGTGACTACTGGTGAACTCAGAGCCTCCAGGGAGGAATGCTCCAGTGGAATTGAGCAGTGAATGCTGTGGTCTGCTTTGGCTGGTAAATTATTCCAGCTCAGATGTTCCTCAGGAGAGGAAGATTTTCTGGGCACCATTTTGGAAAGGGGCCAACAGGACTCAGAAACTCAGAGCAGCTGCAGGTTTGCTCCATCTAGCATCCCCCAGAGTTGGGGGAGGTGGAGCCATGGGAGACATCCAAGGCCAGGGAGCTGATTTCAAGCTGACAGGAGATGCCCAGAGTATTGTGAGCCAAATAACTCTGTTCCTAACCTCACAGCCAGAAACCAGAAGCAATCTGAACATCAGTGGAACTGAAGGCATAGGCTTTCTAGGATTACCCACCACCTCACTGTAAATCAGGCTTGCTGGGATCAATCAATATGGATCTGGGCTCTATCTGCCTCCACTGTGTACTAGTGACAGTAGAAAACACTGAAGTGAACATTTTTTCTGTTTTTACTTTCCTTGCTTTTTTTCTCTTTTTATTATTTTAGTTTTTATATGAGTGTAAACATTGTAGTCTGTTGCTTTGTCAGGTTCTTATTTCTCTTCCTTCTTTCTTGCCCTCTAGTCTTCTTCAGCAGTTTCCCAAAGATTCTGTAATCTTTTGTTCTTCAACCTTGCTTCTAATCTCTTTTGTGACTTCTATTTGTCTATTTTTCCCCAACCCTTTTAAATTTTCTCCCATGAGGTTAAAATCACCATATTTTACCATATACAATATCTAATGTATGCAATTTTCTGGTTTACTTTGGATTTTGTTATGTAACTACAAATCTTGTACATATGGTTAAAAGTGACAAATTAATAAATACCACAGTTTGTCACTTTATAGGATTTTTTGATGCTACTGATTGTACTACTTTAGCCAAGGTGATATAATTGTTCAAATTGGTTGTTCCTTGTATGTCAAGATTGAGACTGCTTAAGGGTCATAACTAATACTACAGGCCAATATCAAAGAACCAGAAGCTAGGCCAAATAGGCAGCAATTTCTCATCTCCAATGAATTAAAGAGATAGGATCTTTCCCCAGACTGAAAACCCAGTCAGCTACATTTGGAAGACGTCTCTGAAAAGTAGTCATTTCCTAAATGTTCTTGATACTAGTAATAAAGTTACCTATCTTAGGCAATTTACAATAATTAATTAAACTAAAAAAAATAGAAAATGAGAAGACACAGAAGCAAGATGCAACACCAGACTTCCAGCTCACCAAAGGCAAACTCAGGAGCAATGAGGTGAAACAGTTCAAAAGCCACCCACCTGGACTCTCTGAAGTGGTAACAGTGAAAGTAACAACAAAAAAAATGAATGAGGGATTAGAAAAAGATCAAGTCAGAAATAATTTCTCATATAACTACAGACATGATGAAGGACATGGTTAGTGAACTAGAGTAGATACAGATAAAAAAGAGAGAGAAGTGTAGGAAATTGATAGAAACCATGAATGCCCAGCATAGAGAAGAATTGGAATCCATGAAACAAATTCAAACAGCTATCCAGGAGATTAAAACAGCTATGGAAATTATACAGAGAAGAATGAACCAACGTGAGGACAGAGTGCCAGGCTTAGAAAAGAGTATTGTGGTTAGCAATAAGGAAAAGAAAGATTTTTTTAAAATAATAAGGGATAATGGAAAATCAATCAAAGAGCTGCTAGATGATGCAAGAGAAATAAGATTGATCAGAGTAAATGAAAAAGCACAAGATAGCGCAAAAGATGTAAAAAATCTTTTCACTCTAAGTAATGGCAAAAAACTTCTGAAGCATGTAAAAAGAATTTAACACACAGATAAGTGACGCATATGAACTCCAAGTAGCCATGATAAAAAATATCTACATGACGTATATAACAGTCAAGATTCCAAAATTCAACACAAGAAGAGGATATTAAAAGCTGTTATAGAAAAGAAAAATTCATCTATAAAAGAAAGCCCATCAGAACCAGAGCAGACTTCTCAACAAAAAACCCTAAAGTCAAGGAGAGCTTGAAGTGAAGTATTTCAAAAGAAATACTTAAAAGAAAACATCCTCCAACCCAGATTTATATACCCTGCAAAACTATCTTTCAAAATTGATGGAGAAATAAGATACTTCCATGACAAAGAACACATGAAAGAATTCATGACCACCAAACCAGCACTACAAGATAGTCTGAAGGACATTCAATAAAGAGATAATGAGGACTACAACTCCATGAACACTGAAAAAATGAATCAAACAGGCAAGTTAAGCAATTAAACAGAAGGGAAAAAAGAAGCAAGAGGAAAATAACATGACAAGGGTAAGTCCATACATATCAGTTATAACCATCAATGTGAATAGTCCCAATTCACCAATCAAAAGAAACAGATTGGCAAAATGGGCCAAGAAACAAGATCCAACAATATGCTGTGTACAAGGAACACATTTAATTAAAAAACAAATTCATAGCTTGAAAGTCAAAGAATGAGAAATGATACTCCATTTGACAGGAACCCAGATAAAAGCAGGAGTAGCTATTCTACTTGTAGCCAAAAATGGATTTCAAGCCAAGGCTAATCAAGAGAGAAAAAGGTCACTATACCAATGTAAAGGGAGCAATACCAGAGGAAGAGATAACAGTCATAAATATATTTACACCAAATATCAGTGCACCCAAATATACAAAACAAATATTAATGGACATGAAAAATCAAATAAGCATTAATATAATTACATTGGGGGACATTAATACTCCACCATCACAAAAAGACAGACCAACTAGACAGAAGCATCAACAAAGAAATATCAGAACTGGGTCAAATGGAATCTCTAGCCCTAGTTCTTTGAGGTATCTCCATAATGATTTCCACACTGGGTGCACCAGTCTGCATTCCCACCAACAATGGAGAAGGGTTCCTTTCTCTCAACACCCCCGACTAGCATTTGTTATTGGTTGAGTTCTTGATAGTAGCCATTCTTTCTGGGGTGAGATGGAGTCTCAGTCTTGTTTTCATCTAAATCTCTTGAATGACCAGTGATGTTGAGCATTTTTTCATATATTTATTTGTGGTTTTTACTTCTTTGTCTGAGAAATGTCTGTTCATTTCATATGCCCATTTTTGAATTGGGTCTTTCTCTGCTGGGTATCTTCCCAAAAGAATTAAAAGAATCATACCACAGTGATATATGTGCGCCCATGTTCATAGCAGCACAGTTTGTAATAGCTGGGAAACAGCCCAAACGCCCATCAATTAGAGACTGGATAAAGAAAATGTGGTTTTTTAATAAAATGGAGTACTACTCAGCCATAAAAAATGAGAAATTAGAGACATTTATAGCTAAATGGATGCATATTGAGGCCATACTCTTAAGTGAAATAAATAAGACACATGTGTAAATACCAAATAGTTTCTCTAGTGTGAGGAACTGAAAGTGTAAATAAGAATTAAAATGAATAATTGATAATTTGAAATAGGAAGAAAAGGTCCAAAGGGGTAGGGGTAGTGGGAGGCGAAGGGGAAAGGAAAGAAGGGAAAGGAAAAATTATGAGAAAATAAAAAAATGGAAACAAAGTCTATGTAAATAGGGAAGGGTGGAGTGGGGGAAGAGCGCACAGGTAATAGGGAAAAAATAAGAACCAAGATACATCATGTACACATACAAGCACACAATGATAAATGTAAATGTATTGTATACCTAAAATGTACCAATAAAAGAATTTAGGTCAAAAAAAAGAGAAATATTAGAACTGAACCATACTTTTGAGCAAATGGACTTAATAGATATCTACAGAACGTTTCACCCCACAATATCAGAATATACATTATCGTCAGCTGAACATGGGTCATTCACCAAAAGACTACATACTAGCTCATAGAACATGCTTAATTAAATTCAAAGGATTTGAAATTACCCTGTGCATATTATTATATCATAGTGAAATGAAACTGCAAACCAATAGCAAAAGGAAACACAAAATTTAATAAACACATAGAAATTATCTAACAACCTCCTGAACAGCCAATGGGAATTTGACAGATGAAATTAAAGAAGACACTATACAATTTCTACAATGAAACAATGATGCCAGGTCAACATACCAGAAGTTATGGGATGCAATGACAACAGGCCTAACAGGGAAATTTATAGCAGTGAATTCCCATAGAGAAAAACAGAATGAGTTCAAATAAACAACATAGTGTTTAAACTCAAGCTTCTAGAAAAACAAGAGTAAGTCAAGCCCAAAGCTTGCATGAAAGGGGAATTTATAAAGATCTAAGAAGAAATTAATGCAATAGAGACTAAGAGAACAGTACAAAGAATCAATGAATTGAAGAGTTGGTTCTTTGAAAGATTAAATAAAATTGACAAACTCTGAGACACTGTTATAAAAAAAAGACTCAAATCCACACAATTAAGAATGAAAAGTGTGAAATTACAACAGATCCTGCAGAAATACATATCATCAATACTTACTTCAAGAACCTATATTCTAATAAGATGGAAAACACAAGAAGACATGGTCAGATTCCTAGATACATATGAATTACCAAAGCTGAATCAAGAAGATATAAAATTTCTAAATGACCCAGTATCAGTCAATAAAATTGAAGATGAAATTACTGCAAATCTACCAACAAAGAAAAGCCCAGATCCTGATGGATTCACTGTTGAATTCTATAAGAAGTTTAGAGAAGATCTAATGCCACTACTCCTGAAACAATTTAATGAAATTGAAAAGGAAGAAATCCTCCCAGATTTATTTCTGGAAGCAAGCATTACCCTCACACCTAAACCAGAGAAGGATCCAACCACAAAAGAACTGCAGGCTATTCTCCCTAAAAAACATAGAAACAAAAATCCTCAGTGAAATACTGGCAAACAGAATCGAGTAAATTATCCAGAAGATTATACAACATAACCAAATAGGATTCATCTCAGGGATACAAGGATGGTTCAATACATAAAAATCAATAAATGTAATACACTCTATTAACAGAACCAAGTGAAAAAACTATGTGACCATCTCCATAGAGGCAGAAAAAGTCTTTGACAATGTGTAACACCTATTCAATTTAATGAAGGAAGTATAAGACATTTGCATTGAAAATTATAGTATTCTGGAAAAGGTGATAGAAGAGGATGTCAAGAAGTGAAAAAGTATCCCTTGTTTTTGGGTAGAAGAACCAATATGGTGAAAATGGACATACTTCCAAAATTGTCTTACAGATTTAATGCAATTCAAATCAAAATACCAATAGTGTATCTCACAGAATTACAGAAAACAATTGCAAAATTTATTTGGAATCATAAGAGACCTAGAATAGCAAAAGCCATTTTGCATAACAAAGTAAAACAGGGGGCATCACCATTTCTGGCCTGAAATTATATTACAAAAATACCATTATAAAAACAGCATGGTACTGGAAAACAACAACAACAAATTAAAAAAAACAGTCCCAAGGGTCAATGGAACAGATCTGAAGCTCCAGAAACATTCCTAAACACATTCAGGCACCTCATCATTGAAAAGGGGTCCATATACTTTCACTGAAAGAAAGATAGTCTTTTTAATAAGTGGTGCTGGAAAAACTGCCTTTCCACATGCTGAAGATTAAACTTAGACCCATATCTCTCACCATGCACTAATCTAAAATCAATATGAATCAAAGATATACCTATTAAAATAGAAACACTAAATGTGCTGCAAGAGAGAAAAGGTAGAATTCTTGAAGGCATAGGTGTAGGCAAAGACCCTGAACAAAACTCCAATTGCATAGGAAATATCACAAGAAATTCAACTGGGATCTCATCTTATTAAATAGTTTTTGCACATCAAAAGAAATCACCAACAGGGTAAAGAGAAAACCCACAGAGTGAGAAAAAATTTTTTCCAGCCATTCCTCAGACAAAGGACTAATATCTAGAACATATAAAGAATTCAAAAAATCAGACTCTCCCCAAGATCCAATCCAAAAATATAGGGATTTGAAATGAATACACACTTCTCAGATGAAATAGAAAGAACAAATAAATACATCATCATAAAATGTTCAACATCACTGGTCATTTGAAAGATGCAAATTAAAAGAACACTGAGATTCTATCTCACTCCAGATAGAATGGCTATTATCAAGAAATCAATCAATAACAAATTCTGGCAGGGGTTTGGGGAAAAAAGGAACCCTTCACTCTTGGTGGTGCAACCATTGTGGAAATCAGTGCAGAGATTGCTCTTAAAACTAAAAATAGAGGCTACATTTGACACAGCTATTTATTGCCTTTCTTGGTATCCTCCCAAAAGAATTAAAAACATCATACCACAGCAATATATGCAACTCATGTTTATGGCAGCACAGTTTTTAATATGTAAATCTTGAAAATAGCACAAATGTCAATCAACCAATGAATGGATAAAAGAAGATGTAGTTTTTTATACAATGAACTACTTCTCTGCCATAAAGAAGAATAACTTGAGACATTTCTAGGTAAATGTATACATCTTGAGACCATACTCTTAAGTGAAGTAAATTTGACACACTTGTTTAAATATTGCATTGTTTCTCTGATGTTAGAAACTAAAAGGGTAAATAAGGGCCAAAACAAAGTCTATGTAAATAGGGAAGGGTGGAGGGGGTGAAGGGCGCACAGGTAATGGGGGAAAAAATAAGAACCAAGATACATCATGTACAGGTGAAAGCACCCAATGATAAATGTAAATATATTGTATACCTAAAATGTACCAATAAAAGAATTTAAGGAAAAAAAATGAGGACCAAAATGTATTACAGATGCTGTTAAATAGGAAGAAAATATTGAAATTGTAATAAGAACTAGAGAAGGGGAGTGAGAAAGGAAGAAAAAAATTAAATGGGAAAAAAATGGAAACAAAGCTTTTGTAAATAAAAAGGGGAAAAAGGGTTGAAGAAAGGGGAGTGGAATTAAAAAAAAGAAGCAAGGTATATCATGTACAGGTACAAATTCCTTATAATGGATATTATTATGTATACCTAAAATGTATCAATAAAATAAACTTTTAAAATTTTTATTATATATTCAAGATATATAATAACTAAATTCACCATTGGTAATTTGAATTTAATTGAATTTAATTTGAATTTAATTGTTAATTTGGAATTGGTATATACATATCTTATTTCCCCATCACCTCCCATCTTTTTTGTCCCACCCTCTTCAGATCCTCCCTTCCCATCTTCAGAGAGCCTAATTCTACATTTCCTACAACCTCTTTTATTTTGCTCATTAAATCATTCTATTTTGGGCTTCTCATATTAGAGAAACCATGTGATGTCTAACCATCTTTGTCTAATCTTTCTTTACAACTGAGTACTACTCCACTGTAGAATACTACTCCATTGTATTGTACTCCATTGTGTAATACCTCATTTTCTTATCTATTCATCTGTTAAAGGACATATAAACTTCCATAATTTAGCTGTTGTTAATTGGACTGCTACAAACATGATGTGCATGTGTTGCTGTAATATGATGACTTAAAGTCTTTTGAGAAGATAACCCCAAGAGGTATCGCTGGGTTAAACTGAATTTCTTTGTAGAAAAGCATTTTAAGTCTTGATATTGAGAGGCATAAACTTATAGGCAGTTAGAAAATTGTGGAGGGATTTCAGCTTCAGGACTTGACAGGGGGTACAGAACTGAGGGAGAGGATCAGCCTGGACCCTCAACAAAAGGAAAGGGAACACTTTTAAAGAGTTACAGTAGGCTAGGGTTTTTAAAAATCAGTATCTCAGTTTTGATTTTGCAAGCTTGATCCAGAAGTTTTTACTGATTAATCTGGTCCCCATGGGATGGTTTTGCTTTGGGCAGTCTCAGTTTTGTGGAGGCTGTGCCACAATTTAAAGTGACTATAGGGTTACAGCAGGAGCAGAATATTTATAGATTCTAACTGGTAGTTGAATGTCCCTGTAAATCTTTAATCTTGTCCTCAGTCTTGAAGGAGAATGAGAAAGGTTATGTAACTTTAGAGCTAATCCATGTTATATTGCCAGATTTTAAAACAGACACTTCCTAAAACTGTAACACGCTTATCTGCAGAGCTAAGCAAGGATCTGACCCTAAGTGTTAAGGTAATAAAGGAAACAGATACAAAATGAAGGTCAAGGTTTGTTCTGCTTTCATGTATCCATTGGATATCAGTAGGTACAAGTTAAAAAAAAAAAATCACTGATTTTTTTCTTCTTTTTTTAGCAAAAGCAGCTTTCAAGTCCCTGACTTCCTCAGAAAAAAACACAAATCATGCTTTAATGAATAACTGGGGAGAGCCCCAGGAGTTTGATTTCCTCTTTTCCTATGGTGAGCCATGGGTCATCTCTACTGAATAAGAGTCTAGAATTTAACCTCTTCAAGCTTAGGAGTTATACTGTAATATGAACTTGATAATTCAAAGTCAATCCCAGCATCTCACTGAAAGAACAGTACGTAATTTCTTTTTCTTATTTTGTACATTTTTAACATTTTTATGACAATTTTTTGGAAAGTACATTTTCCAAAATTGCTGTTTTTAATTTTTCCTTTAAAGTTTATGAAAATTAATTACACAAATCATGATATTAAAAGTGAAAATGTAAAGCTAAATATACCAATATCAGATTCATTGCTTTTCTTCAAAAATACTCATATTTACTTAGTGAAATAGCCATATTTTGTTAGTTTTTTGAAATACATTGTTTTCCTACATTAAAATATCAATTAAATTTAAGTCAGTGGTGCTTACATAGGAGACTTCACTCTGTGGAAGTACGACCACAATCTCCCAGTCTCTGTTACGTTTTCTTTCCTTTGCTATAAAATGGAAGCATGTCATCTATATCCCCAAATCCCTTGACAAATCTGCATTTTAGACCACATAGATTTTATGAAATTCTCTGTGCTTTTAATGGATTGTCACCCTATAAATTTGTATAGATTTTGTGCTAGTAACTTAGACTATCATATGCTAGCTTTATATGTTAATAAATATACAGTGGAAAAAACAACAACAGCATTCTCCAACCGCTTTAATGTTGTGTACTAAGAATAAGCCATTGATCCTGGTACCAAAAAAAAAAAATAGAATAAGCCATTGTAACAGAAAGCCCTGCCAACTCCTGCAGTCAGTATTGTACTTGGCTGTTTGGTGAATTGAAATGTCACAGCCTGAAGGCAATATCAATTCTTGATCAAACAAAAAAGAGTAAAAATAAAACCAATAGTCTAAATCCTTATTGACAGAAGTTTCTGAACCCATCCAGGGACACACAGTGGCATTATTTGCAAATATCAAATCCATGTCCATTACTTCCTGACAAATGAGCAGAAATATTTACAAAATTCTAAAGAAGACTACGTTTTTATTTGGAATCTACATGTCCCTTTTGCTAGTCTCCCTTTACTTTGATATATTTATTCATTGGAAGTATAAGAATTAATTGCATGAATCATGAGATTATAAGTGAAAATATATAGACTAAAAATACTGATATCTGACTCACTGATTTTCTTCATGAATACTAATATTTACTTTGTGAAATAACATGTAACATATTATTTATATATATTTATATAAAACTATAGTATATAATATAAATTATTATATAATATATAAAATTATATTATATTTATATAATATGTTACATGTTTAATGTGTTACATAAAAACAATCATCAGATATATGCCTACAAGGATCAGGCATGTCATAAATTAACTGCATGTATAAATGTTTGTGTATGTGTTGTAGAAATTATAGACTTTAAGGGAAAATTAAATTTGCACACATATAAATACTTTTAGAAACAGACTGTGGTCATCATTCATTGAGAAGCTTAGGTTGCCAAAAATTCCAACTATTCAAGAAAAAGTGAAATCTAAATTTTCTGTGAGACATTTTGATTTTTTTAAACATGCACACAGTTTAGAAAATATGAATAATGTTAAAATAAAATATCTTGCCAAAATATAGACATATTTATATAGATCTTCAATCATGAAATGGTTAGTCATGGTATCAACGTGGCAAATTCAGTTTTCCTATTTAACTATAATTATTTAACTATATTTTTGCTTGGTAAAAGGAATAAATAAAAAAACTAATGTTGCCCAAAAATACTTGTTTTTAACTATCTCAAGTAGTTATATTAGTTATTTTTTGTTAAAGTACTAGGGACAAAATTTAAAAATGAATACAAATTTATCTTCTTATACTACAAGCATAATATTTAGGAAATAATTACAAAATAATCTATACACTTTGCCAGAGTAAAACATGTAACATACTTGTAATTAAAATTAAGAAGCTGAATTTATTTATTCCAATCATAACTAAAATATCTTATTTACTTCTCTTCATTGATTTTTACAAAACCTATACTATGGAAAGGTGGATTAAGATATTTAGTGATTATATCTAGGAATATAAAATATTCAAGTGCTGTAGCCTAAATCCTCTCTTAGGTAAAAATCTGATAAGCTTAGGATCTGCATTACAAAAGTGTCATGCTCGCTTTGGCAGCATATATACTAAAATTGGAATGATATTACAAAGTGTTGTCAAAATCATAACAAACTTGCCAAGGATGTATCAACCACTTTAAATGAGTAAATCAAAGGAAAGTTAATGAGACCAAATTTTGCTGGATGCACTTCCAGGGTCTTGCTGAATTTTAAGTGCACTGTCTCTGTTTTAGCCTGGCTCAGAATATAGTCACAACTCTTGCTGACCATACGGTTTTCTCATCACTGTTACTACTCCAAGATTTGTAGCATCTTACAATATTTAGAAGTAGTTTTTACTAACAAGTATCTTGGGCAAGTCAATTAACCTCTCAAGTGTCCGCATCCTCATTTGTTTTAAGTGCCCAATTGATACAATTTCTAGTTTCCATTTCAGAAAAGTAATTAGATGTGTGTCACAGGTACTAGATGATTTGGTAGAAACCTGTCATCACTTTTGTGAAAGAGTATGTAATCAGAGCAGTAATGTCATTTTCGATGAGACCTATATAAACTGATATTAAAGCAAAAAAATAAACAACAGAAAGACACTTTGCTAACACACATACACTTTGCTTTGCGTATATACATAGAGGACAGTACTTCTGTCCTCTACAGGAAATAAACATTATTTATTTAATTCTTGAGTTAAAACGATTCAATGATCTGATAGTGACAGAGTTGGAGAATGCTCAAGTGATAAATAATTACAAACAGGCCCACCAAAAATCTTTAACCTCTTAAATGTCTTAAAGAACATGATTGACTCTATTATTTAATATGAAGAAAAACTTACGAGATGGAAAATGATAAATATAAGATGATATAAAGAAGAAATTTAAAATAGCCATTATTCTATCACTCAATTGTGAATACAATATTGAAGTAAATTTCCAAGTTTACAATACATTTATAATGTTTACTATTTAACACTCATCTAGTGAATATTCAGAATAACTTATTCACTTAGCTTTATGATATTAACAGTGTGATATAATTTTTTAAAATTCTCTTAACAAATACTGTTAATTATGACCACAAAATGTCATATAACCAGAAACAAGTTGCAAAACTTAATGACTTAAAGTAACATAAAGTTATAACCTTACTCTTATGGAGGTCAAAAGACTAAAAAGGTATCATAGCATGGCATAACTTCTGGAGGCTATAGGCAATAATCTGTCTTCTTTCAATCACAATTTCTAAAGTTAGTTTACATTACCTTAGCTAATGACCCTTCGCATCTTCAAAGCCAGCAGTGTAGCATGTCCATTTCCCTCTGATTTTAATTATATCAGGAGCACCAGATAGTATAATCTGAAATATCTTCCTCCTAAAACAGCCTAATAGCCTGCACTTAGTTTCTGCAAAGTTCCTTTACCATATAAGGAGTCATATTAACAGGATTTGGGATCAGGACATTGATATCTTTGGAAGTTATTGTTCAGCTTACAACAAAACCTTATTTTTGTGTTTGATATATTTTCCTTAGTATCATTCCTGCATTTCACATCTCGATGTGTATACTTTCTTGTTTCAAACAATTTTTAAATTGTCTTACTTTGGTTTGCTTTCAGGATAAATCTTTAAAAACATAATTGTGAAACATAGGGTATAAAATGTTATGAAATTTAATTCATATTTCTAAATTATTTTAAAGAAATTGCTCCAATTTACATTTCTCCATGCAGTTAGTAATAAAATACATAATTTTTATAAAAATATATAATTTTTAAAAAGTTAAAGATTATGTTAGCTCTTAATTAGCTAAAAATGTTAAAATATAGACATATTTGCCTGATGATTTCATCACTCCCCAAACCAATTCTTTCACCTTTCATTGTTTAGCCAACTACTTTGAATGCACAGGAGAGCTTTTTGTGATTGATAGTAAATCCTCAGTACTTTTTTTTTTTTTTTTGGTACTGGAGATCAAACTCGGGTCCTTGTGCTTGTGTAGCAGGCGGTGAAACCACTGAGCTAAATCCCTGGCCGATCCTCAGTACTTTTAAGATCTCTACCCAGTGCCTAAAATTTTCTTTTACTCCAAATTTAGGTAACAAAATCCTACTCTAACACCAGGCCTTTTGACTATCGAAAGGACTAACAAAATCAATATTATTTGGAATAGGACTAAGAAAATTAATATTATTTGGAAACAATTTTCCAATTTATAAATACTAAATAATATAAAGTACTATCCATAAAATATTATAGCCATGAACTAATTTCTATATTACGTATCTAGTGCTAAATTCTAAAGTTCAAAGACCTTCACATTTGTAGAAGATGCTCCAGAAAAAATAGCATTTGCACTTAGAAATCTAATTCCAAGGGAATATTGGAAATATTAGGCATTACTTTTAACTTATATACCATAAAAATACAACTCTTTTCTGTAAGAACTTGCCTACAAGCTGAGCTTGAACGTGACTAAGGGGTGATGAAGATGAAAAATAAAGAGACAGAGAAACAGGTTAAAATCTGGGGGGCAAGGGGGCTCATGTCTTCCTTTGACATAGACCCCCAAATGACTGGCACACCTTGGTTTTATTCACTCAGACATGGCACGAGCAATTAGAGGTCCACAAGATTCATCTGTCTCCCCGCTTTCATGGTACTTCTCCTGATGAACAACTTCAGGTGATTTTACTTCTCCCTGCAGCATGGTAGTATTCTCTTTCTTTCCAGGGATCACCAAAGAGGCAAATCAGGCCTCATTATTCTCATTGGGTCTCTCATACTTCTCATCAACAAAGAGATTTTTGTTGCTTCTGTTTTTGTTTTCTTTTTTGACTCTTTCATTTTAAAATAATTATACACTTATAGCGAATTGCCACATTAATGCAGAATATCTTTGGTACCTTTTATTTTAATTTTCCCAGTGGTCATACTATATATGACTGTAGTGCAGTATCAAAACCAAGGAATTAACATTGGTACCACATGATCAAGACTACAAGACAACCTGGGATGTATTCAATAAAATGCTTCCTGACTTTTTGAGTAAGTACAATTTATGGAGATGGTAGGGTATAGGTACTTTTGAATTCCTGTTTATTTTCAACAAAATTCCTATAGTTGTTAGACTGCATTCCACAGGAAATATTCATTATTGTTTTATGTGTGTTCTGAGGTTTTTTATTAAAGGAATTTTCAATTACTAGAGGTAAATGTTATGTTTATAAAGCATTATAGATATTAAAGAAATTCTCTAGGAAACAAAACCAGTGATATTGCACAATAACCCTTTAAATAAAGCTTTTAAATTGTTCTAAAGCATTTAGTTTGAAATAATTCCTAGTATACATCTACCTTTACTATGACTCTATACTTTCAAGATGTGAACATTAAATTTTGAGGGGCTTCAATATGAAGTGCTTGATTTGACAGTTCTCCCTCAAAACCTTGGTAACACCATTGTCCTTCTAAGATAAAAGTCATATTTCTAAATGTAATATGTAAGTTTATTTTATTAATAAATAATATTTTTATTCAAAAGATAAGCAATGATATTGCAATTTGAAGAAGTTATGTTTTGAACACTGATGAGACGTTACTTGATCTCTGCTTGCATACATAATCAGAGCAAAAGCTGAATTTATTTGAGAATATTAGATACTTTGGAGATGCTGGTGACCTTAAAAAGCATTTTGTTTTATATTTCAGTGTGTAACAGATATATTTGTCTCTTTCTTCTTTTCTACATATGGTAAATTCTTATGAAAAAAGTACGAAGATATAAATGAATTGCTGCTAAAAGGCTGCAAAGAGATAAATCACTGCCATAGGAACAATGGTCAGTTATAGACAAAAACCTGCTCTGTGATGCAGTTATCTTTGTAATACAAGATCTATTTACTGCTTCTTATAACACTATCATTTTCTTTAACACATTCTCTTCTTTTTTTCAGAACAATACTGGTTCATTTTTAAAAAGCAATAGCATGAGACTGCAAATCTTTTTTTTCATGTTTTGAGATTATGCATTACATTATTTGGTTTTAAAATACGTTTTGAATATCATCTAACATAAAGCCAGGTATGGAACATGAAATATCACTAACCATCTAACTTTTTATCTTACTATTCATGTCTACTTATTACAAAGCTTAATAAAATAACCTGAAATCAAAATCCATTTTCTTTATGTCCACCATTTCTTGATTCTTCAGTATGCAGCTTAAATCCAAACGAGAGAGAGAGAGAACCTTTAAATTCTTTGTTTCCCTATGAAACTATTAGTGACATCAAGAACTTATAATTATAGTATATACTAAATAATGTGACAAGAATCATTAATGCTTGTTTTAGATTAATGTGATATTTGTGATCAATCACATCTATCTCTAGTTGATTAAAAGTTTAATGCTATTCTGTAATATACAGTTCAGATAAAAGTAACAAAATGCTATTTATTTAAATAATACCCATGTAATTAAAGAATTAACCATGAGAAGCAAATAGGGAAGAACTCATAAGTATTTATAATCTCCTACTAAGTATTTAATATTTTTTTAAAAGGTACAACTCAGGGCCGAGGATTTAGCTGAGTAGCACCGCACCTGCCTTGCAAGCGCAAGGTCCTGAGTTCTATCCCCAGTACCGCAAAAAAAAAAAAAAAAGATACAACTCAGAAAAATATTACATAATAAAAAATGAAATCAGTACCTCATAGAAATATCTGCATTCCTATATTCATTGAAGCCTTACTCACTGCAACCATGATATAAAAACAACTGAAGTGTCTATTGGTGGGAGAATGGACAAAGAATAAAGAAATTCTGGAGAATGCATTCGTACATTATTATCAGCCTTAGCAAGGCAGATAGAACCATGTATAACAGCATGGATAAACGAAAGGACATTACACTAAGTGAAATAAACCAGGCACACAAAGAATTGCATGAATTCACTTTTATGAAGAATTTAAAAGAAAAAGTTGAACACATAGAATCAGAGTAAATTTATATCTGTAATAATCAATTCATTTTCTTTATAGCCACATTAAAATATGTTGTAAACCTGAAATATATACAATAAAAATAAATAAAAATTAAATATGATTTTATTTGAACTAATAGAGAACTTTTGTTGTAGCAAACAGCTAGCAGTTTTCTGCACTGCTTCCTAACACAACTCACCCTTATTAGACTTTATCACTACTCTCCTGGAAAACAGGCTATGTTTTTTTTCCAGCACTGGGGCTCAAGGTGCAGTGCCACTGAGCTAAATCTCCAGCCCAGGCTATATTAAATAAATCTTTTAAAGGATAGTGCCTTGAGATATTGTGTTAGGTGTGCATAGTTCAACTTCTTAAGTCTTACTTGATATGAGGGCTTTTATTAATATCATAAGCTCTAAATTTACATAAATAAGCTGTACATGGTGCTGCACATCTGTAGTCTTGGCCACTGGGGAACTTGAGGCTGAAAGACCACTTGAACACAGGAATTAAAAAACAGCCTCAGCAATTTAGACCCTGTATCAGGTAGATAGATAGGTAGATAGATAGATAGATGATTATTTATGCCGCCATTCCACTCTATCCTTCTTACAACACCACACATTCACCATCCGAGTCTAACTTACCCTTTAACTATGGATGACAGAGGCTTATAAGGGGAAAGGCATGTTGTTTTCTAGAACTAGATTGCATAAGTATTTCACAAGTATCTTATGGCTTTGTATTATTTTCTTATATATTCAAAGATATAAGTATGTGTCTACTCATCTTAATTTCTTTTATATGTGGTAGAACTTTGCTATATATATATATATATATATATGATTTAAAATATTTTAAAGAATGAAAGGAGTAATCTTACTCTATTTTTAGAATTTCCATGGAAGTTGCAAATCATACCCACGTGTCTTATTATACTAGTGAAGTTTAATAACTTGTCAAGGGAAACATAATTAGTTGAGTAAAAACTTTAAAACTTACTACAAAGGAGAGCTTTTCATCCTTTTGAAACTAAATTTTCGTTTTTACAGGGATCATTTCCTAAAGTCCATCCACTTGAGTTTCCCATTTGCTCTAAAACAATGGTCAGCCTATGTAATCTTTTAGCATCCTAATAGGATTATAAACATACCCAGGATCCAATCATTAAAAATCTTATATAATGTCACATGAAATGATCATATATTTCTCCATCATATAGCATTTATTGATGCGGTGTTCTAAAATAATAATCAAAATTAATAAGGTATTATTTGCCTCATCCTTATAGTTTGTTTGATCTGGAATTTCTTGTTCACACCACAATGAACTGTGGACGATCAGCCTACTCTTAGGACTGAGAATATTAATCATTGATGGTAAACCTGATTCCACCAAGCTATTATAAGGTATAAAATGGATGCATGTATTCTAAATAGAAAATACGCAATGAAAAATTTGAGTGATCTGTTCACTTCTAAGGAAGTTACATTTTTAACAGAACTGTAAATATGTTTTTTAAAATACCTAAAATCGGTAAGCATAGGTGCAGGCTCAGGCGCAGATGCGTTCTCCCGGTGGCCCGCGCTCCCTCTCCGTGTGGTGGAGCGCCCTGAGGACTCAGGCGGAGCCTGGGCTACACCGCTGACTCCAGTGGTTTGGGGCTTTCAGCGGAATGTGGCCGGGCTGGGTTTAGCGCTACAGCCGCTGTGGGTCATGGAGATTAAACCAAAAGGACGTCCCTATATGATGACCTGGGAGTGGAAACCAGTGACTCCATAACAGAAGGCTGGTCCAAAAACGTTAAGCTTCTGCAGTCTCAGCTTCAGGTGAAGAAGGCAGCTGTCACTCAGGCAAAGAGCCAAAGGACAAAACAAAGTACTATCCTCGCTCCAGTTATTGACTTAAAGCGAGGTGGCTCTGCAGATGACCGCAGATTTTGGACACACCACCACACGTTTCGGCAGGCCTGAAGGACCCTGTTCCCGGTAGGTTTTCTGCAGAAATTTTGATTCCTTTAGCTGATGAATACGATCCTATGTTTCCTAATGACTATGAGAAAGTAGTGAAACGCCAAGGAGAGGAATGACAGAGACAGTGGGAGCTGGGGAGACAAAAGTGAAAAGAGGTGTAAAAACAGACATGAAGTTAATGGGTTTTTAAGGCGACCAGATCCAGATTCTGAGGAAGATGAAGATTATGAGTCGGAGAGGAGAAAAAGAAGTATGGGAGGAGCTGCTATTGCACCACCTACTTTTCTTGTAGAAAAAGACAGAGTTACCCCAAGATTTTCCTTATGAAGAGGACTCAAAACCTCGACCACAGTCTTCCAAAGCTGCTTTTCCTCCTCCAGTAGATGAGGAACAGGATAGGCCAAGATCTCCAACTGGGCCCAGCAACTCCTTCCATGCTAACATGGGTGGCACAGTAGCACATAAGATCGTGCAGAAGTATGGCTTCTGGGAAGGCCAGGGTCTGGGGCAGCATGAGCAGGGTGAGCACTGCGAGGTCAGTGGAGAAGAGCAGCAAAGGAGGTGGCAAGGTCATTGTAGATGATGCCACTGAGAAGGGTGAATCTCAAGATGCATCAAAGAAGTCAGATTCAAATCCATTAACTGAAATACTTAAATGTCCTACTAAAGTGGTCCTACTGAGGAATATGGTTGGTGCAGGAGAAGATGAAGACTTGGAAATTGAAACGAAGGAAGAATGTGAAAAATATGGCAAAGTTGGCAAATGTATGATATTTGAAATTCCTGGTGAACCTGATGATGAAGCAATATGAATATTTTTAGAATTTGAGAGAGTTGAATCAGCAATTAAAGCTGTTGTTGATCTGAATGGGAGGTATTGTGGTGGACTGCTGGTAAAAGCATGTTTCTACAATTTGGATAAATTCAGGATTTTGGATTTGGCAGAACAAGTTTGATTTTAAGAATTACAGTCATCTCAGAGATCCTTAAATGAGCTCCGGACTGAGCAAAGACACTGATCCTTAAAAGATCTGTGTTCTGAGCAGAGATGGACAAAGCTGGTGAATACTGGGGCTGCTGGAGGGACTTCTGATATATATGTTGATTGATCCCTTTTTATTTTATGATTTTAACACAGTTTTTAAAATAATTAATAAAATTAATTAATAAAAATTAATTAATTAATTTTAAATGCCTAAAATCTATACCAACTGCAAGATTGGAAATTAATGAGAGGAGAATTAGTGAGAAAGGAACAATTAAAATATTTATATATGTCATATGTATGTATATAAATAAAAAAACAATTTTCACTTCATATGATGGCTTTTGAAAAATAAAAATCAAAGCCATCTTTATACACCTAAATTGTTAAATATACACAGACTATATGCTTCAAACATTTCATTCCTGTTTACCCATAAAAATAAAATCATATATCATATCATAAATCATATGCAATGATCTGTACATGCATATTCATAGCAAATATTTTTGTTTTAGTTAAATCCTGAAAACAATCCAAATGTTCATTTAGAGATAGGTAGAAAAATATTTCATGGTATGTTCATGCAAGAAAATGCTTTTCATGCAATAATTAGGAAATAATAGCCTACTGATAAGTACAGTAACATAGATGAGAATCACAATCATTTTCTCAGTGAAAGAAGCAAGAACTTTGTAGAATAAATGAATCCATAATTTTATTTATATGAAATTCTATAAACAGACTAATATATAGTAAAATGAAGCAGATCTTTAAAAAAAATACAAGTGTATTCTAGAATTAGAAATACTAATTTCCTCTCTTTTCACTCTCTATTTCTAAGAGAATATCAGGTTCAACTAAACAATATTATAGACCTGCTAGGTTGTTATTAAGTTAAGAATAATTGGCTTATGTCTGGCTTTTATGGAAAAATCTTGAGTCTAATTGTTGCTCTCCCTCAAAATAACATACAGAAAAATCAGCACAGAAAGAAACTGATTTTGAAAATACTTGTTCATCTAGAAAGTTTTATTCAATAAATTATAATGAAATAGTTAAATTCAATGTGCAATTTGTAACATGAGATATGAAGGAAATGAGAATGGGCTTCCATAGTTTTTCTGTTGTCCATCCAATCCTGCACTCAAGCACATCTTTTAAGTAATAACTTGCCAGATTCAATAATATGCTTTCCCACTTTTGATCATATGGTCTGGAGCAAATAAAATACTTTTATATGCATTCAAAGTAATCGGTTTTAAATTACATAACAAACAAAAACAGAACCTACACAATAAAAAGGGACAGTACAGTAACAGGAGACCAGAGAAAAGTGAAGTTCTCTTTATGGAAGTATGCTGGCAACTTTTCAGAACAGTCCTTTATGTTCTCTAACCCCTGATCTACACTCCTTTGTGTAACATCCCTCACTCCATGTTTGTACACTAGCCACATGTCTCTGAAAACTAAAATAAAAGTGAAGACATATCACTTTCATAATCACGTTACAAAAGCAAGTGATATTTCTCACACATGCACTGGCTCTCAATGTCATTGGCATTCCATCTTTCCCTCTTTGTTGCTTCCTCTGATTTAGCTCTCTGACATGTTTTGAGATGCTCTTCACAGAGACTCATACGGAAGCAATTGAAAGAGACAGGGTTAGAGCTCCTGAGGAACGCCATCCTTCATCCCACTACAAACTAGAAATCAAATCTTGTTAACAATCATGTGAGTGATCTTAGAACTAGTTCCTCCCTAGCAGAGAGTACAAATGAAAATGCAACCCCAGCCAATATCTTCACTGTAACTTGGTAAAAGACTCTGAGACAGAAGCATCTCCTGTGCTGTGCCAGATTCTTGACTCGTAGAAGCTGTAGGATGACAAATTTTTTAAATTTTAATCCACTGAATTTCAGAGTACATAATTTGATTTTATTATATAATAATAAAAATTACAGTAAGGAATTATGTAGCATATACTTTAAAATGCAATGCCTCCCAACTTTATTTTTAATGTTGTAATGTATTTTAGTTAGCACTGTATTTACATTTTAAGCCCTAAAATTGAAACTTTTCATTCTTCTAGTAATACAGAGCAGTGACCATGTGGTTTCATTACTTGATCCATCAGCATTGTCTTGGAAGGTACCTTCCTCAAAGTGATTATTAAAGTTTTATCAGGTGATGCATAAATAATCCCCTCAAAAGGCAGTGAAGAGGCTTCCTCTCTTAGGAAAAATTCTACTGGAAAATAAAATATTAAAATTTGGGGGTGCATTGTACCCAGTTTTATGAGTCTTCCCAAATGCTACTGTTCCCCCTTTCAGGATCTCGTTTCTTCATCATCAGTGTACTCAGCTTAACAATAGATAACCTGAAAAAGTGGAGATGCAGTTTTCCTTGTAATGCATCCACTGGCAAAGTGAGATTCTGGATTTGATTTTAAGCAGTCTTAGTCCTACAGCTGCAGGAGATGAGTCTCTTTCATGGCACATGTAGAATATTTCAGGTCATTTATGGAATGCTTACACTGGGAATTAAAATGCCTGAACTGAACTCTTCCTTCTGTTTACTAGGTTCATTCCCCAACATTAGGAGCAGTCAATTGATCTCATTATGCTTATTAGTTTCATGAAAATATTTAAAAGTATTATTGTTTTGTCACCCAGAATCCTTACTTCTTATAGGTGTTTTATTATTAAGAGTATTTGATGGTTATATTTTATATATCTCAATGGCAAGATCATGCTATATACTATCAGTTCTCTCTTTACTGCTATAAATACAGTCATTGTTGTCCTTAAATCTAGTTGACTTAGTCAATTCCAAAAACACTAGAATTAATTTGGAAAATTCATCCTTCAGATTCCACTTCTATAATACTCTTCTTAGTACCAAACTCTGTTAGACTTCTCAAAAGAAAAAGACAAATGAATATATATGCATATATATTTTAATCAATCAAAATTCCATATTACAGTTAAATAGTATAGAAGATATATAGTTTACTGTGGAGGCAGGTTGTCCATGAAAAACAAGCCAAGCAAATCAGTGCAAAGCAGTTTCCACTTTCTACCCTTGCTACCCCTTTCTCAGCTCTGGGACAGTCTTTTTTCTTTTTCTTTTTTTTTTTTGGTACCGGAGATTGAACTCAGGTCCTTGTGCTTGTGCAACAGGCGGCGGCACCACTGAACTAAATCCCTGGCCCATGCCACTCAACAGTCTTATGGAAGATGTAACAGTGGAGCAGTTACGGACATCTCAGCATGACAATATGTTACAAAGGATCTGCACCTACACCAACATGCTTACAGGAACATCTTACAAACCCCTCTTTCTTTCATTATGCTTTCTACTTCATTGCATTTGTTACTTCAACTTTCAAGCAGCCTTGCAAATGAGGATCTTTTTACCAGCCAAAGCTATCTGTACCCACTGTGGGTCCTAAAAGACGGCACAGCTACCTTCACTGTTTATCAGGGTGCAAGAAGTTCAGTATCAGTTTATTTTGGTCCCTGTCCACACCAGGGTTTGGACTGCAGGAAGAAATTTTCATCTGGGGTAGGAGTACAAAATGTTGGATACAGGGAACCCAAAGGTGGCTCCCTTGCTGGCCTGGGCCAATCTATAGCCATAGTATGGAAATGAAGTAGATGGAAGTATAGTGGATTTGTAGCTGCTTTCCAAGAACTAGGACTCCTGGTGGGACACTACAGCCATTTTTTTGAATAATTTTCTTCCAGTGAAGGCAGGACAACAAAAACTCAGGAAAAGGAATCTGTGTATGCTCATCAGAAGGACTTCATAATGTTACATGGCCTTGCAGGCCAGTTGCTATGACAGAGATCATTGCCTAAGAGCACTGCAAGGGAAATGGCAGGATCTGAGGATGTGGTGGAAACAATTATGAAAACTACATGCTGTCTAGCTGTCTAGAATATGAACGGCAGTATATAGATTAATAAGTAGATTGATAGATTCACACATGTGATTATGGAAGCTACCAAGTGCAGTGTCTCTCAAGGTAGCTCATAGGAGCCTGGAGATCTGGATAACTGACTCAAAGAACCAGGAAGAACCAATGTTGCAGAGAAAATGCAAAAGCAGTCTTGATAGAAAACTACCTTTTGCTCAGATGTTGCTAGTCTCTGTTGTATTCAGGTCTTCAACTAATTGGATGAGACCCACATTATGGAGAACAATTTGCTTTACTCAGAATTCTACTGATGTATTTAATGTAATCCAAAATCTCCCTCACAGATGTACCGAGAATGTTTGCCCAATTATCTGGGTACTTCATGATCCAGCAAAAATGACATATTTAATGAATCATTGGATACCTATAGCAGATTAGAAAAACAAAATAATTTTCTCCAATGAATCATTTATTGTGTGACAAATTTAAGTGTTAAACACATGGTTTAAATCACAACATCAACTGGGATCAACACAAAGTTAAACTGAATCATAAAAGTACTATTTCACAGAAAAAAATAAAGCTTTCATTGATGTAAAATCATATGCTTTTTCTAGAGTTTTCAAAGGTAGTAATAGATTTAATCATAGAAGAAACATTTAGGCACAAAAGTTTAGGTTTGAAAATAAAGTAAAAAAAAAAATCTATTGAAGGTTTGAGAACAACAGAATAAAATTTTGCAGTTGAGATAAAAGATATCAACCATTTTAATAAGAGCCACAGAAAGAATTTGCATTCAGATTTTTATATTTTAATGAGCTGAGAACTTTAATGCTTGTAAGTCCTGGAACATGAAGAAAAGAGAGCAAAATTTGGTATCTGGGGCTGGGGATTTAGCTCAGTGGTACTGCCCCTGCCTCACAAGCTCAAGGTCCTGAGTTCAATCCCTGGTACCAAAAGAATAATAATAATAATAATAAAAAATTTGGTATCTGTATTCATTTATTGACCTATCTCAGTCTATAATAGATTCACTGAGATAATTTAGATGACTAGTTTATGTGTCTTTGACTCCTATACTATAATTTTTCTCAAGGGATAGGATTTTTATTTACTCACCTTTCATATTCCTGGACACAGAAACCATTGCATTTATAATAATAATCTAATCAATTTTGACAAACTACCTTAAAATTTTGGGCCAAATTTGTCATTCAAATGTTAATATTTTCTTTTTTTATTACATTAACTATTATTATCTAACTCAATTGCTCTTAGACATATGTCATTTCCCTCTCTAAAAAGTAAATTGGTGATTTTTCATGAGAGAATTCTAAGAGATCACAGAAAAAACCTTTCATCTGACAAATTAGGCTATCAAGCTTCAGAGAGCTTCAGTGATTTCTGGATCAAAAATTCCTCAGGTAAAAGTTTAATCCTAATGCTTTTAAAACTAACCCAAAATACATCTACTAATGAATTTTTAGAATATATCAGATAAGCACTGATTATTCTGTTGCAATTTTACTAGCATAAAAGCATGTTTTTAACCTTTAGTTAAATAATGTTTTTATGGTGACAATTACTCTAATATATATATCAGCATCTAAAATTAGTTTAGTTTTTCTTTTCAAACTTGCAAAGCATATTATTAACTGGAATCAGTGCTCATCAATATTACACTAAGTTATCCCAATGTAATATAGTACAGTCTGGGTCTTATTTTAAAACTCAATTAATTATTAACATTTTCATAATAACATGTAATTTTTCACTGGTGAAGATTCTAAATATAAACAGCATTTTCTTTGCTCACAAACTGCCTGTTTTCTAAGACACTTAAACTCTGAAGTATGACCTTAAAGTAACTCATCACTATGATCGTGTTTTATTACCACAATCTACCTTCCTGGTATTTCCATAAAATGACTTGTGTTAACATTCTTTTGCCAAGAAAGTAGTGATTGCTATAGTTTGAACATGGTTTGAGGGTGTCTTCCAAAGCTTTAGGAGTTAGGAATTTGGTCCCTAGTGTGGCAGAATTGAGAGGTGCTGGAACTTTTATCAAGTGAAGCCTAGAGATAGGCTCTTAGGTGAATGAGGGATCTGCTCTTGGAAGTGACTTAGGTAGTTCTTGTGAGACTCCTGAGCACTTATAAAACCAAGTAGTTATAGGATCAAAGTTACCCATGAACTGCTCTCTGGCTTCCTGTTTTGACAGGTGATTGCTTCCTCTAACAAAAATTCCTATTGTCAAGATACTATCCACCATGCTGTGGTGAGCAAAATGGGCCTGTCAAATCTTGGACTTTAAACTTCAGTACTGTAAGCTAAATAAACTTCTTTTCCCTATAAACTTAACATCCCTTGGGTATTATGTTATGATGATGGAAACTGATTAAATCCAGTGATCCCTTGATGCTTATATTTGAATGTTACATGCAAAGGACGATGTTTAAACACAACTTATGTGTTTAGAAATAAAAGCAGTTCTTGCTGTGGTAAATTAGTTGTCAGGGTACAAAGTATTTAAATACAAAGTAATTTACAGATTAAATACATTATCAACTTCTATTTTCTGTTTTTCCACTTTCTAGTATTTCTCCAGGCTTTCTGACTGAACATGTCTGAAATCTCAGACTCAGATTTTGTGAAAAATATTCCCAATGTCAAGGCAAGTATCTAAGAAATGCAGCTTTGCTTTTACAATATAGAGACACAAAATACAGATTATTACCAGTATTTCATTACCATTTGAATGTTAACTTTCTTATATTTAGAGTGTATATTTCATTTTTTTGACATTAGCAACTGTGCTCTCAATGATGTTTCAGATTGTCACTTATATTTGTGTAACTGAGAAACTGGATAAAACATGTAAGTATGCACATATATACAAATATAAATATGTACTTATATTTAAAAAATAAAGAGTGAAGCTTACTCTTGTTTAAAATTTTAAATGGTCTTTACTTAGGAAAACATTTCAAAAATTTTAGGTTGGCTGTATATAAAGAATAACTGTCAGCTTGTATTTTTCCAGGTGAAAAAGGTTTCTACAATGTTTTGGTTCTTCCTTCCCAATGAACACACCCACATGTATCCTATTCCCTTCCTCTTTCAAAATTATTAAATTAAGCCTAGTACTTTCCAAATGAAAGTATTAGATTTCCTTATATGCATAAACACATGAAGAAAATAGATATCATTGCCACAGAGCCTACATTTATTTATCTCTTAAAATCTATCATCTACTTTACTTGGAATAGATTTTTCTAAATCTTTAGTATTGCGCCTTTCCAATTTCTTAGATCCAATATTTGTTTAATGAAAATATCACTTTAAAGGTATTAATATTATTATAGACTTTTGTTCATTGGATGTTTTTGACAAAATTAAAAATTATATCAATGTTTCTGCCTCCTAATGTTTAAACAGTATCATATCTAATACTCAGAAGATTACTGCATACTAGAGTTATTTTGGACTCTATCTTACTTAGAATGTTATGATCTTATTTTAATTGGGAATTACTCTGACATTAAAGTCATAGGATCTGAGTTCTAACTAATCATGATTTCCAAGCTCTATAACATTGAGCAAGTAAGATTATCTCTAAGTTTCTTTATCTGTGAAAGTAAATGCTAACACTTGCTCCTTAAAACAGGATTGATTCCAGATTTGCAGCATAACATGTGAAAATCAATCAGCATAATATAGCATTTGATGATCTTCTGAATAGGCTGCAGTACTCAATAAAATGATAATTTAGGTGTGTTGTGAAGGTGTTTGTAAATATGATTAAGATCCATAATCATTTTAGCTTACAAAAGGGGATTATTCTACATAATATTGGTACTTCTGATTCATTTCATTAAAAGGTTTCAGAAGCAAAGCTTTGCTTTTCTTGAAAAAGAAGAAATTCTGTTTAGGGAGAGTAGCTTCAGCTACTACTTCCCTACTACTACTTTTTCTGCTACTTCATAGATTCTGGACTTGCCTAGCCAGTCTTCCCAAACTGTGTAAGTTGATTTCTCTCAATAGAACTTCTTAATATATCTATGTGTCCTGCATCTCTGCCTGAACCCTAACTGATATGTATTTTCTTAAAAGAATATAAATAAGAAGTATATGAACATCTAAATATACTTAGAAAATGCATTGAAAAAAAATTCAAAGCACTTTCATAGAAAACCACTAACAAAACTAGGACTAGAGATCTTCAACCAGAGTATTAAAATTCCACAATTAACATCTTTAACGCTTGATAATATAACTACAGTTAAGATCTTGAATGCAATCACATATCTCCACACATGGTTCTATTCAACATTATACTGGTTGTTATAGACAGAATAATTATACAAGAAAAATATATTTAAAAAATTCATAAGGAAGAGTTTATGTGTTAGTGAGGTAAATTTTCAAAGAGCCTTAAATATAATGTCTGACTAAAAGTCAGTCGGTGTGAAATCCAGAGGATCATCAATATCTATTTCCAGAACCTATACGCCAATAAGATGGAAAACACAGAAGAAATGGACAGATTCCTAGATACATATGAATTACCAAAGTTGAAC
>NW_004624791.1:7741204-7785563 GCF_000247695.1 Heterocephalus glaber
TACCAATGATTAGAATGAATAATTGATAATGCAAAATAGGAGGAAAAGGTCCAAAGAGTTAGGTGTAGTGGGAGGGGGAGGGGAAAGGAAAGAAGGGAAAGGAAAAATGCTGAGATATGGGAAAAATGGAAATAAAGTCTTTGTAAATAGGGAAGGGTGGAGTTGGTGAAGGGAGGGCTAGGAATGGGGAAAAAATAAGAACCAATAAGCATCATGTAAAGGTCCAAGTTCCCAATGAGAAATGTGAATTGTGTTGTATACCTAAAATGTACCAATAAAAGAATTTAACAAAAAATACATATTGGTAAGCTAATAGACAACATAATCATTTGCAATAAAGCACAAAAGTGTGCAGTGAATAATTACAACCCCAAATTTATTCACATGTTACGTGTTTGTTTTAACTTTTAGTTAATTGCTAATGACTTTCTGAGGAAGAAGGACTAGGCATCATGCAGTGATGAGTGAACACAACTGAGATGCTTTCCTTGGCTTACTTAGAGCTTGAGTCTTATTTGAAGAACTGCTGTATGTACAGTGGACCTTTAAGTTATGAATGGCCTGACTTACAAACAACTTGGGTTAATTAGGTTAATAAAAGATTCATCTGCCTCTTTTTATCTATGGTGTGTACCGAGGTAAACATCCAGATCTCACATACATGGACTTAATTACAACCAGTCCTCAGGAACTGATTGAGCTTGTAAGTCAAGGGCCCACAGTATGTGTAAAATATTTAGTCTCTAATCCATTCTCTAGCATTGCTGAGATACAAAAAAGTGTGAGCAATGCAGGCTACAGATAGTCAGAATTTAACTATACTATTGTATAAGTTTCCAAAGCAAACATGGAAATGTAAGATGAAAAGTATTACTGCCAACTGGAAATTTGCCACAAAACTCAAGACTTCAAGAACAGTAAATACCAGTGCTAACTGAATTTGAATAGGGAAATTTCATTAACTGTTTTAAATCTCAAAGGCATTGCTCAGGCTGAGGCAGTAATCTCCTGTTACCCAAGTGACCTATTAAAATTAATACTGTTATCAAAATGTTTTCCCTCACTCTTTCTAAAAGTTTCAGGGAATATTATTTCCATAATTATCTAACTTTTATCAAATGATATCAGAAAATAATAGTAGGGAAACTTAATCTAGAACAATGAGAGACATAATTAGATGTGGAGTAATGCCTGAATGTAATTGAAAACGATAAGAAGAAAGCTCTTTTTCATATATAGATATATACATATATCTTAAATATCTTGAAATTATATGATTCTCTTTGTAAACCTACCCACTGAATTTCATACCTAAGGAAAAAGGATGAACCTCCGACCTAATTAGGAGTTGTCATAATCTAATATGTTATATAAAAAAAAAAACCCACAAAGCTGTTGCAACCTGATTATAGAACAGAAAAGCTGACTTGGCCGGGGATTTAGCTCAGTGGTTTCATCGCCTGCTGTGCAAGCGCAAGGACTGAGTTAGATCCCCAGTACCAAAAAAGAAAGAAAGAAAGAAAAGCTGACCTTATAACTTCACAGTATTAAAACAAAACAAATAAATGCATTAACCTAGGATAAAACAAATAATAAGTTCTTAGAGAGAGGGGCTGAAGAAAATACATCCAAGTTATGAACTTCACTTTTCCCTTCTCTGTCATACCACCTCATATCTGCTTACACATAAACAGTGGTGTAAACAACTCATCTAGTTTAAACATACATAGTAACTGAAAAACAAACCAAAGTGAGATGTGCACATAAACTGGTGAAAAAAGGACTGGAATAATGAAATTAATTAGGGCCTGGACAAAGACATAAATCACTTAACAGTGTGCTTAAATTGCTTTTCGGGAAGAGCTAGCAGAATCCCCTCAAGGAAGTTTTTAAACTCACTGTTTATGAATAAACATGTACAGAAAAATTCAACTGGTCTAAGCAATGAGCTTTTGATGTCACAGCTCAAAATTCCTGTGCAGAATGTAACTTCTCCTAAAACAAAATATGGGACCCATGAAGCATCATGTCTATACCTATGCAAAAGAACCCTAAAACTCTCTCTTCTCACTATCCAATCAGCAAGCACCTTCTCCCAGCTCCCTTCCTAGGAATTCCAGTCTACCAACAGATGGGAGAGGCATACCTGAGCTTAAAGCTCTTGACCACCTTGCCAATTCACTACAAAATAAGGCTCCCTTTTCTTTTTTTTTGTAAGAAAACTGTTCCCATATTATGATTAGATTCTGTACTCTTTTTTGATACTGAGTCCTTGCTTAGTATCAAAGATGAATAACATGATAAAGGAATTACTGAAAATAATAATAGTGGTATGTTTAGGAAAAGAAATAAAACATTTTCCCTGTACACAAAAATAAATAAGTAGACAAATATAATTACTGGAAAACACCTGAAGGAAGAGAAACAAGAAATCTAAAATGTTTTAGAGGGCCGTGGATATAGCTCAGCAGCGAAGAGCACGCCTGCTTACCTAGAAAGTAGCACACCTGTGTGCAGTTTCACATTGTAATTTTGTGCCATCACTCTAGTTCATTGTACAGAAATAGCTCATTTAAAAACAATCAATCACATAAATGTTTAATACTATTTTAAAATCAGCATAATGCTGCAAAAACTAATAGTGATCTTTTAACTATATATTTTGTGAAGTAACAGCTAGGCATGAGCTACATAAAAAGAAAAAGAATCTCTTAATAGATTTTAAATCACCACCATTGAAAAGGAGAAGAACCTAAAACTATAAATTAAAATATCAGCTATAGAAAGATTTAATTTTCAATAATAATTAAACCCTCTAATGAACACGTATTAAAAAGGCAATTGAACATTAAGTAATTTTTTTAAAAAGGACTTGAAATATGAGTTAATGTCAATATTTAAATGTTGATTTAATTTGTACTTATATACTTTAAATTATTACATTTAAAATTATTGATGATTCACTTAAATAATTATACACCATACTTTAAAATTAATATTCTCAAATGTTACTGCACCAGAAACAATACTTTATTAATCCCTTCACTGTGGACAGTTTAAGCTGTGTACACACATGATTCAGCAAAATACAAGTTGCAGATTGAAGTATAAAATACTTTATATAAGACAACACATTGCCATCCCTTAAATGTAGCAAATAGTACAAATTATCATTATCCAAAGCACATAGATTAAACGACAGTATTTTGATTTGACATTTAATCTTTCACTTTAAAACAAATAATTTTTCATATTATTGATTTACTTTTTAATATTTACTTTTTTCTGGGCTTATGCTATATTTACTTTAAAAATAAAATTTTATTTACATGATTACTGTGCAAATGACATATAATAATGGTATATTACCAAATGTCTAATATTTTCTAAGTAACTGAGTTTGGAAGTTATAGAATGTTCTCAAAAACAAAATTCAATTACATAATTTGATTGAAACAATGTTTTCCTGGTCAGTATATCAAATTATAAAGAATCTAAAAATATAGGTGTATATTTCTTTTTAGTAGTTTAACTTACTGTATTAGCTAATTAAGACAACATTGTTGAAGCAAAATGCTCATGCTCATTTTAAAATCAATTTTTATAATATTTGTGCTTTGAGATTAAGTTAAATTCCATGCCCATATTTTATTGCTGGTCTTGCAGGTGAACAAGAGCAGTGCTCACTTAGCCCCTTTCTATTTGCTTTAAAATCTTAATTGATGTTTTTTTCATGGTGAACTCAAAGAAGTCTTTTTTCTGACCCTTAACAATATCTGTTTATGAGCCTCATGAAATTAAAAGGATTATTAATCTTTCAAGACCGCACAGCTCATGTATGTTAGAAACTCATACCACACAAATTTAGTGGCAGCCATCACACTGCAGTTATTAATAATTATTAGGACCATGAATTCCAAATTTCTTTTCACTCCATCATAATCAAGTAGAATGAGAATCATAAATGTACCCACATAAATGTATCCACATTTTCTTATGGTTTTAATTAGGTGAGTGGCAAACATTTCCAATCTGAAGGTGGTTCACCATGAACCCAGATTTGTATGCCTTCCTCAAGTAAGAAAGGGCATTTCTGTAAAGTTATGAGCCTCAAGTATAAATTTCACATTGTAGAACTGGGTGATAACAAAGTTTTAAGTTATCTTCAAATGTAATGCAAATATTTGCCTATTTTAAAAATTAATTTCATTGGTACACTTTTGATATACATAATGATCACATTCATCATAGAGAATTTGTACTTGTCTATAATGTATCTAACTCTAAGCATCTCGTGGCTGTGAAACATGCCCCTTTATGTTTAAGAATCTTCTGTTTAATTCTCCCAGTCCAGGTCTTTCCATAATTAATTAAAGTACCTAACTGATATACAACCTTGATTCTAAGCCTTGAGCCTGTTCCCAGGCTAGGGTAATGATTTCCACGTCAGCTTGAACTCTCAACTCTTTGCAGAATGCCTCTTTGAAATTTGTTTCTGAGGAGGAAACAACTCTTGTTTCTAAACCTCTGTGATCCTTTCAAATATAAATTCATGTTTTGAGAAGTAGCTTTGTCCTATAATGTAATCTCCAGTCCTATCATGTGCTATTTGGAAGCATCATTCTTTTACAGTACATTTAATTTAAATCTCATTCTTTAGAATGATAGCATAGGAATGTTGAAAACAAAACTTCAAATGCCTACTCTATCTGATCCTGTATCAAGAAGATCAGTGAAATAACGATCCTATGATATTGTAACATTTATGAAGTTTTCCTATTATAAAAGGCCAGCATGAAACTAAGTCAATCACAAAACAAATATTCCATAAAAATAAAAGTGAATATTTTATGCTGGAAAATATTTTCTTTTTGGAATGTTTCTATGTAGCCACCTCTTAATCTGATTGTGCTTCATTTTGCACTCACAGCTTTATCTTCCTTTCAGGGAAAATTTCAGAATTAAGAATTGTAGCGTCCAAGGAATTTTTGTAGTTGGAATAGAGTTTCTTTAAAATTATCTTATTCGAACAATGTTCAAAAATTTTGTATTTATTTCATTTATGAAATTTACCTATGGTTCAATTGCTTGTGTAGGAACCTTCTATTTTAGGTAAGTACTTACAAGAAACAGATGGCATAATGTTATTATTAGCACTTGGCACAACAGGTAAGAAATGAGAGAAATTTAAGGGCTATTGAACACTAGGGAACAATCTTCATTCTGGTACTTAGGGAATTAACCATAAAGCTCTCGTTAGTTTTAATGAGTAAGTATGGGCAATCTGGAAATTTTCACATTGAATCAGCACAAAGTTATGTAGCACAGGTGTTTGTCAGTGTATTTAACATTCTTATCTGAATAGATTAAAAATCCAAGAATAAAAACATTTTACTGAAAAAGATATAAAGGTCCGGGAAACAAAATTGTTACTTAAAGTTTGAAAACATTAAGAAATTTTGAGTGTATTGACCAAAACTTAACTATCTCATTTAATAAATTTATATTTACATGTATGTTTTATTTCCTTGGTAGTAATACATTAAAATATTTAAGATATTGTATTTCTGATTTTTGTGATTTTATTTTTAATACTATTTATTTTTATTCAAATATATTCATTCATTAGAATAAAATTAATTTTCTGATACATAAGCCCTAGAACTTTACTGAATATACTTGCAATAGAATGGCCTCAATGTTCTAGAGATAACATTTTTGCTGTTTTTGTATACAGATTTTTGGAAATTACCAAAAACCTTTATATCATGTCCTGGCAACCTCAGAGAATTACTTTATTTTATTCAGTTTTTATTTTAAAAGATACTGAAGAGATACCTCATGGTGACTTTATTGCTCCTGAATTTATTATTTATTATTTATTTTATGAGTTTGTTTTCAGTAGTTAGACTCATTAATCTGAACAGTTGTATTTACATATGATTTCCAATTTTAAAAACTCAACATTTGTTCTGCAACTTTAAAAAATTACATTCATTTAAATATGACAAAATCTAGACTGAGAATACGTTATTAGTTTTGTTAATGAAATCAAGTGTGTGTTTATCAGAGATGAAATTTTCTATAGCTATAGATGGTTTGTTGAAATAATTTCTATACCCATGCAAACACAATTCTAGAATTTTCATATAACCCCTAACAGTTTTCATGATCCTTTGCCAAGCTATTGAACTTAATCTTAAACTCTGATTTTGGACCTAAAATAAAGACTATGTGCTTCATGATAAAAGTAAACAAAAATACACTGTGTATTTGTCTCTGAAGTACTTAATACTTATCACACCTTTTCCACTTCTTGTATATTGAAAAGCAATAAGATTCCTTGACAGTGTGCAACATAGTTATTGTGGTGTCCTAATGTCATGTCTCTGTTTCAGTAAGTCTATGTTAGGACTTGGCATTTAATATTTAGTAAGAAATTGTTTATTTATTTTCTGCACAATTTAAATAGATAAGACAGTGTTAAAATACATGACCAATTGAGGGTTGAAAGATTACATAGCATTATCAGTAATATGTTGAATAATAATTTAAAAATATATAAGCAGCCTACAACAGTGTTTAATGTTGTTAAAATTTTGAATGATGAAAAGTATTGGTAGCTATTTTATGTTTTATTAAAGGTTCGCATAAGGAAAAAATTAGTAATGCATCAAAAAAGTGATTAAGAGATTTATCACATATCAAACTTTTTAACACACCCTTGAAAGACTGAAATTTCACCCCCCCTAGGTAGAGATTCTGAATTTTGTAATTATGTCAGCTTTACTGGTTCATCTCATAATTTATAGCCATTCCTTCTAAATAAGCAAATATAGGTTCGCATCTTTAAGCTTTACTTACTATTTTACTAGATTTGAATTCTGTATGTCAACATGTTAGAATACTAACCCACCTTCAAGGTCCAGCTCAGGAGTCACTCCTAGCGTGACTGCTTCATCTTTGCCTGACACAATTTCTCTTGTATTGACACTTTAACAGCACTCTATGTTCTACATAATTCTGTGACCATTCAGATCCCCACTATCGGATAGTAAACAACGTGAGAGTAGAGGCTCTGAGTTATTTATTAGTGAGATTAACTCCATACCTAGAAAAATACCACTTATGTGGTAGATATTGCATAAATGTGGTTTTTTAAAATTATGTTAATTGAAAATGTCAAGTTCTCATTTTACTTTAAAAAGCATGGCTTCAGAAGTATGATGGGGATAAGAGGTACTGTTTTCCTTCAGATTCTTAAGGCTAAATTGTCATAAATGAAAAGACAGGTGAAATGGGTTTAAATGTGTGTAATTATTCAAAAGTGGTTTTTACATGTCTTTTAAAGTATATAGTTAATACTGTCCCATCAAGTGTAATTGTATAGATATACACTATAAAATTATTTTTGAATTTTGTCTTATCAATAGATATGAACGTTATTTTTCCAAATCTTCCATGAATTATTTTTCTGCTTCTTTCCTCTGAAATTTATTTTTATGTCTACCTCATATTTTTAAAATATGCCACAGAGGAAAAATTCTTAGGTATGAAGTTACAACTAATATAAAATGTATGAGCCTTCATAAGGACTTTCATTAAGTATTGAGATTCTTATCCTCTTTGAAAGCAGAAAAATCTTTTTCTATCAATGAAAAAAAGTAATCACCCTATTAATAAATGGTTCAGATTTTATTATATTGTGATAAGAAGAAAAGGAGAGAAACACAGTTGATTCTAGCATGAGAGTCCTTTAATATAGATAGAATCATTGCTTAAGGTGAAATGCAGCCTCTGAATGAAGAAGATAATAGAGTCAGTAGAAATGGCAGGCAAGATATGAGGGAAAATGATCTTAGGATTCAAAGTGAAAGTAACTTAAATATTTGATAAGCTAAAGCAAATTTCAAATGCACTGATCCTAAATTAGAAGAAAAAATACAAAATATTCAACAAGATCTAAAAATTGGCCTTCTCCCGTATTTTTATGCCTTGTGATATCTCTTTAGATATAATCATATGTGTCACTTTAACAGATAAGCTTATGTAAATTTGCACAGAGCTGGCTAATTAAAATAATTAAAACATTAATTATTTTCAGAGGAAGGAACAGATGTTGGGATGTGAATAGCATATGCAACCATATAAAATATATGGAAAAATAGTACATATGATAGAATATTAGTGTCATTTTTACTTATGATGGATTATTGGTGTAATATATAATATATATAATATAACATACATATATTCCTATGAGGTATTGGATGCAGTTGAAATATGACAGTTTATATATCAATAAAATATGCAATGACTTATTTTAACAAATAAAACAGCTAGGCAGCATATGGCATATTTTTTCTAGAAATTCATTCCTTTTGTTGAATGTACCAAAGAAGAGACTACTTGCCATATGACATACATATGACGTACAATGACTGTATGTGGTGAATGTTTAAATTAATAAATTACAGTAAAAGGCATATTGCCATTAATTCCTCTTAAAATATTCCCCCTCATTTCATACACACTTATTCCATTTTTTGAAGCTGTACTAGAAGTCCACTTTGGTGAGTCCTTTCACAAGGTATGATAAAAAATGCAGTCAATGCCACTGTTGAGTGAATCCAATGAAAAAAATCAGGCCTGTAAAAACATTATTGTGTGTCCTCAATCTACCTGATTCACTGAATTTGGCACCTTGTGACTTCTGATTTCTGGCCCTTCTCTAAATCAAAATGGTCTTGAAAAGTAAAAGTCTTCAATTGATTCAGGACATCAACGTAGCCTCAACAGGTCAACCAAAAATAGTCATAAAAGGGTACTTCCAGAATTGCTTCAGGACATGGCAAGAGCGATGGGGTAAGTCTATTGGAAGTTTGGAGGAGTATTTTGAGGGGAATTAATTGCAATGTGTATTTTACTGTAATATTTTTTTCATTTAAATATTCACTGCATTTATATTTAGACATTTGATCCATTTCGATTTTAGTTTAGTGCATAGTGAAAGATAATTGTCTAGTTTTAATCTATGGCAAGTTGATATCCATTTTTTCTAGCACCATTTATTAAAGAAGGTATTTTTCCTCCAGTGAGGGTGTTTGGCTTCTTTGTCAAAGATGAGGTGGCTGCGTATGTCTGCAGTTATTTCTGCATCTTCTACTCTGTTCCATTGATCCTCAAGTTTGTGCTTTTGCTGGTACTATACTGTTTTTATCTATGTAGTACAATTTCAGGTCAGGGATTGTGATAACACTTGCCTTGATTTTGTTGCCCAGAATTGCCTTTGCTATTCTAGGTCTCTTCTGGTTCCTAATGAATTTCAGGATTGTTTTCTGCTGGAAGATAGGTTAGGTAGAACTCTTGAAAACATTGGGGTAGGAAAAGACTTTATAAACAAAACATCAGTTGCATGGAAACTAGCACAAAGAATCAACAACTGGGATTTCGTCTATTAAAAAGCTTCTGCACAGCAAGAGAAACTACCACTGGAGTGAAGAGACAACCCACAATGTGGGAAAAAGATTTTTACCAGTTGCTCCTCAGATAAAGAACTAGTATCTAGAATATATAAAGAACTCAAAAAGCCAGACTCCTCAAATTTAAAGCCCCAATACAAAAATGGGAATTTGAAATGAATACATACTTCTCAGATGAAGAAGTAGAAACAGCAAAAATGTATATGAAAAAATGTTCAACATCACTGGTCATCCAAGAGATGCAAATGAAAACAACATTGAGATTCCACCTCACTCCAGAAAGAATGGCTGCTATGAAGAAATCACTCAGTAAAAAATGCTGGTGGGGCTGCGGGGAAAAAGAAACCCTTCTCCTTTGTTGGTGGGAGGGTAGATTAGTGCAACCCCTGTGGAAATCAGTATGGAGATTTCTCAAAATGTAAAAGTAGAGGTTCTATTTGACTAGCTGTCCCCCTTCTTGGTATCTTCCCAAAAGAATTAAGAGCATCATACCACAGCAATACACATACACTGCATATTTATAGCAGCACAGTTTGTAATAGCTAAATCTTGGAAATTACCCAAATGCCCATCAACCAGTGATAGTATAGAGATTTTTTAAATATATAAAATGGAGGACTACTCAGCCATAAAGAAAAGTAAACTACAGCCATTTATAGCTAAGTGGATGCACCTTGAAACTATACTCTTAAGTGAAATAAATAGGACATACATGTGTAAAACTGACTTGCTTCTCTAGTGTGAGAAACAAAGTGTAAATGAGGACTAAAATGTATAATAGGGGAAAGGGAACTAGGGAGGGGCCAGGGGAAAGGTAAGAAGGGGGAAAAAATAAGAAGGAAATAATGGAAGCAGCATTTGTAAATAGGGAGGGGTGGAGGGTGGAAGGAAGAAAAGGGGTATGGGAAAAAAGTAAGAACTAAGATATATCATGAACAGGTACAAATTCCTTAATAATGAATGTGATCATAATGTACACCTAAATTGTACCAATAAACTCAATGAAAAAATTTCACTGTATTTATGATTACTCCTCATAAGGCAGTAAGACTCATAAAAAGGCATCTTCTAAAATAAAAACCTCATATAGTAACATATGTTAGGATCATAAGAAAACAAGCTATTTAGTATGTTATCTGTGATTTAGAAAGAGATTAAATACTTAATGTAAGGTAATAGTTACTCAACTAGAGCTCATTTTTAGTCATGATAAAGGTTAACTTTTATAATTTACCAAATTCCATCTCTTTTGAAGATGAACCTTTTATATTAAATAGAAAAGAATATTCAGAGACTTCAAGAGTATATTAATGAAAAAAAATAAGCTATCTCTATCTCTGTTACAATGCATGAGACAATTGAAATGAACAGTAAAATGGTAACTAGAACAATGAAAATAGTAATTTTATTGCACATTTACAGTCTTATGTAATGTATAGTTCCTGTGAAATGAGGTCATAATCATCTGATCCACCAATAAAACAACAATTTGCAACTGAAATATCTACTGATCATAAAACCAGCAGACTCAAATATGAATATATGGCCATATGGCTATGTCAATTAAAATCCCCAAGGAAGTTTTGAAATGTCTCACTAAAATGGACAACCAGGGATTGAAATATGGTTATAGTAACATGAGATCACAAATTATTTTGCAGTACTTACAGTAGTGTCCTTACTGAAATGAAATGTTTGCAATGGAAGAAATCATACAAAGCAAGCCTATATTATGAAAAGAAAAAGAAGTTGCTTTGGGCAGATATTTAAAAAATTAGTATTAGTATCTGTTAGTTGGTCAAGTCTCTTTATTTTTTTCTTTTTCTGTTATTAACAAATACATATCATGTAAATGACTTTGCTCAAACAAATTGGTTTGATTTTGGTGAAAAAATATTGAGTAAAAAACATAAAGTACAACACACTTAAGTGAGTGTATTTGTGAGAAAATTAGCTACTGTGATAGCTTTAACTTTGTTTTTCAGATTGTACATTCACATTTGCTAAATATAGTTGAGAAGAATGCTTTCTTTGTAGCAAATTTCCCAATAAAAGGTGCATTTCATAGACAAGAAGAAACTCATAAAGAATATCACTATTTTTCTTCATGTGAAGGTATCTGATTTTAGATCAAAATTATGCTAATAAATAGAATCCATTTACTTTAGGAAGCAGTAATTCCCTTTTGAATGCAAAAACTCCTCTTTTCACATAAATTGTTACTCTGCCTTCCCTGGATAGTGATATTATTGGATTGTCAATAGAATTAGAAAAATTTATTTCTATATTTATGCTGGAAGTTTTGGACAAATTTATGACAAACACAATGCACTTTACTTAAAAAAATATTTTGTCAGTTCAAAAGTAATAATATATTCTAGGTTGACCTACGTATCATCAGCTCATATACTGGAGAAAACTTTCTAAAGAAAGAACAAAGTGTCATTACTGGACTTTAATTCACTAGCAATAAATCCTTTACAAACCAATTAATGAAAACTTTTATTTTTTCCAAGATACTGAAAACCTTGTTTGGCTTTTCATATGATTAGAAACTGATCAGTTTTTTTAGAAAATAAACATATACTATTTTTCTGCAGATATACATATTCTATCATAATTCAAATATAACTGAGTAGACTATCACATGTAAAAAACCTTGATAAAAGCAATAATCATTGGTTACTTAACATCTTCTTGCGTATTCATTGGTAGTTATCTTGCCCACTAGTAGAAATTGACAGCCCCTTGGAATGAGAGATCTATTTCTTATATTTTTGATCCTATCATTCTGAACATAATTTACTAACACATAATAAATACAAATAGCAACTTCATCATATTATTTCATAAATAATATTGAACTTTGATTGTCCCTTCCTTTTAAAACAATAATGCAAATTTTACTCCTTAAATATTTATTTCATAGCTCTTTTAGTCATGAAAAATTTAACAAAAATATCACCATGAACTAAAACATTGTGTTAGGCAAAGTTATAAAAAAAGGAAAGAAAGTGAAAAGAGAACTTTATAACAATTACAATGAACAACAAGCAGGAGAATAAATTGAATATTACCTGTACAGTGATATCTCAGTTCACAAGCCAAATTTATTCCATGATTCTGATAGTGAACTGAATTGGTCATGAACCGAATCAAATACCTTCATAAGGTTAATCCATTCTGAATTATATGTATTTTTTAACCACAGAACAAAGTACAGTACAGCATGAAGAGAGAACACTAACCTTGCTTGAGGTGACTTCTGGCATGGAGGAAAGAAGGTGGGTGGGAAGTAGGTTAATATTGGGAGAGATAGTCCCTCTCCATAAGGACACCTGGGAGATTTCTTCAGGGTTTCCTCTTTTCTTTGCCTCTTAGCTGCAGAGTCAATTTTGACAAGAAAATCTGTCTAATGTCACTTGTTTTTTCTTGTGCTGAATAAACTTTCAGAAATGAGAGACCAAGTTATCATTCATCAGATTCAACACTGTGTTCATTACCACTATGTTGAGGTGTTGCTTTTCAAAGAAATCCTGGCACTCATCCCATTTTTCCATAGTGAATTTTATCACATCACTGCTAACCTCCTCAACAAGCACCTTCTGCTGCTCACCCTGGAGTTCAATGAGTTCTTCCCTCTTCAGCTCCTCCTATGGTCCACAGCAAGTTCCTCTGTGTATGCACCATTAATGTCCAGACCAATACTCTTGCTCATGGACATAGTCTCCTCCCCTACCTGGGCATCAGACCTTTCAAAGTCACATTTAGTGACACTGTTTGGCCACAGTTTCCTGCAGTCTGAGTTTAAGGTCTGATATGTGACATCTTTCCAGGGTTTTTCAGTGAAATTGATTCAGTAGAAGACATTGAAATGTTTCTTCCAGAACTCTTTCAGAGTCAAAGACATCTCTTTAGTGACATTAAAACACATGGTAAAGAGTGCCTTTATGTACAGATTCTTGAAGTTGCCGATTACTTCTTGGTACATGGGCTGCAGAAAAAGTGTCATACTCAGGGTCCATATCATCTACCAATGCTGGAGGGTGTGCTGGGGCACTGTCCATCAGAAGAAGGCACTTTTCAGACAACTGGTTGTCAGAAAGATATTTCTTAACAGTGGGTGCAAACACCTCATGCAGCCATTTCATGAAGAATTGCTTTGTATCTCAAGCTTTTACATTGACCCTCCACATGACAGGCAGTCTGGCCTTGTTTACATTCTGTTCCTTGAATATATGAGAAGTCCAGGAAGGGTACACCAGTAGTAGTTTAATTTTCAGATTGCCACTTGTATTCACACACAGCAAAAGGCCCAATCTGTCCTTCCTGCACTTGTGCCCCAGTAGTGCCTTTTCCTCCTGGTGACATAGGTTCTGTTTGGCATCTCCTTCTAGAAGAGCCCTGTTTCATCACAGTTGAACATTTATTAAGCAATGTATCCTTCTGCCTTCATGGATTCTGAGAATTCTTTCTTGTAGGCTTCTGCAGCAGCCTTGTCAGAACTGGAAGCCTATCCATGTCTTATCACACTGTGGATGCTGCTTCTCTTGTAGAATTTATCAAACTACTCTCTACTCATTTCAAATTCCTATCATTTTGCACTTGTAAAGGTGTTTTCTTGAAGTAAGTCACTGTGCAGTTTCCTGGCTTTTTCACCAGCTTCACTAATGCTATCACCTGTCATCTTATTTTCATTCAACTACACTAACAAAAGTTTTGTTCACCTCTTCCAGCACCTGTATCCTCTGGTTGGTTAACATTATTACTCTGTTTTCTACATCAGTTCTTTTGATGATATCTTTATCTTTCAAAATAGTCAAGTCTGTTAACTTTGTCATCTTGTTTTCTGAGAGAAGATCAGTCACATGAATACCACGCTCATGCTTTTCTAGTTTCCTTCTTCAATTCAAATTAATTTTCTTCAAAACTTTCTTCTTACCATTCTTGCTCTGTACCTTCTTGTCACTTTCATTACCACCCTGCCCATCCTGGTTACCTTCATTACCACTCTGCACTTTCTTTGGAGCCATGCTGGACTGAATAATACTACTGTGAAGTACAGTATGTGCTAAAAAGCGCGTGCACACACACACACACACACACACACACACACACACACGCTTTACAGCATCTTTGGACAGTTCTGTGACCGTGATCTCAAATAAAGGAAGTCACGACCATGTGTCAGAGTGGGAAGATGGCCACGTTCATGTTCATGCAGGGAAGATGGCTGTGGTCATGTTAATTATCCAGTGTGGAGTTCATGAATGGAAGCAAAATTTCTCCAAACACTTCTGTTTGTGACTAAATTCTTCATGAAAAAAACCATTCAAGAACCAAGGCACTCTGTATCACAATTGTGTCCATAATATGTATGCTTAAATAAATATTTGATGGTGTTGGCCACTAGAAATTTTCTTAATTTTATTGTTAATTTATGTTGTGCTGTAAAATTAGAAAAGGAATATGCATTATATATATGATTTTGAAGTATAAATGAATTTTAATACACTTTGCACAGTCACATACTTTATGAATATCAATACAGCCTTTAAAAGGGACTGACTTGTATCTACGTAGAAAGCAAAAGATGGAAAATTAGGGATATATGGTATTAAAAACTAGCCAGTGCCTCTACAGTGGTACATCAGTTCATGAACTTAATTCTTTTCATATATTCTGGCCACAAACTGAATTGGATAAGGATTGGATAAGAGTCAAATTTCCCCATGAGGGGAACATTGAACCTAAACACTAAATTTGATTTGGTTCTCATCCAATTTGGTGTGCAACTAAAATCATAGAAATAATTAAGTTCATGAATTGAGGTACCACTGTGTGCTCAGTGAAATCATGGCCTTGTTACAGTTTATAATCTTTTCCACAAACAATCCCCCCATCCTAAACTCTTATAGCGAAGAAAATATGGATCACATACCTTAGTAATGGTCTAGAAACCTATTAACATTTTTGTGAACAAAATTGTATAATGTCTTAGCGCTTCATGTATAAGTAATGAAAACAACTTTAAATTACTTTTGAGTTACATTTGCCATAAGCCACATTGTTTTATCACAAATGTAAATAAGCTTTATTTTAATTGGCTCAACTTCATAGTTTAATGACTTTAGGATAAAAATTTTGCAGTGGAAAATATTTTTTCTTGTGATAAGTTATTTAAAACATCCTAACTTTTAAAGTTATTTAAAATTTTAATATATGTAAATATATATGATACTTAGTCCTAAAGGATTTTTGAGCCATGTCTTTAGAAGGGAAGATATTTTTTAAAGTATATGAATAATTTTCCAATTCACAATAAACCTATATGAAAATATTTTGAAAGCATATGAGATGTTCAAAATAAAATATGAATTTTTAACAGGCTTCAAAATTTCCATAAATGGAATTAAATTTCCTCGAGGTCTTTTTTAATCCTGTAAAATTATGTTGAAATATAATTTAGCTATTAGGTGGGTGTAGTGGTGCATGCTTCTAATCCCAACATTCTAGGAGTCTGTGGCATAAGGATTGCATGTATGTTACTATCCTGGCAATTTAGTGACTCAAGGAGTTTAAAAATTTTAAGTTGGGGGGCTATTACACAGGGGTGCACGATATTGCACAAAAATAGGGTTTTATTCATTTTTAAATTCATATCTTCTGTTATGGATTGAATGTTAGCATTTCTTCAAATTTGTATGTTGAAGATTCAGTCTTTCATGTGCCTCTATTTGGAAATGGGGCTCCATGGAGGTATTTAGGTTAGATGAGGTCAGAAGACCGAGCCCTTGATCCTACAGGATTAGTGCTCTTGTAGGAACTGACAGGAAGCACTTTTCTCTCCACACTTCCTCCCTTCTGCCATAAATAAGTATGAAGAATCTCACACAGTGAGATGCCACCTGGCTGTAAACAGAAATAGCTAAAGTAATATCAAAATACATGTCATTGTCACCTCCATCTTTGACTTCTAGTTTCTAGAACTGCGTGAAATAATTTTTTTCTTTAAGTTACACAGTCTATTAGTTTTATGGTATTTTGTGATATAAGACAGCTTCTAAATAAATTACAAATGAATATTTCCTTTTTAGTACTATGTAATAAATTGCTATACACTTTCAAAACAATGTACATATAATGTCTCACATTTACTTGGGTCAGGAGTTTTGGTACTGATTCCTATATCAGATATTCCTCAGATATCTCACAATGCTAGTTTCCAGGTCTCTCTCTAGCTTGATTCTTACATAAAGGTTCAAACAAACAATAACCAACTCCCAATATTAAATCTTGAAGATATATGAGTAAGGACCTTAACTTTTTGGCAAGTGTCAATTGTAGATTGCTCCAAGTTCCTAGAGTTTATAGAGTTGATTTTATATTTATATGTATATTGAAGGAATAGCTACCTCAGGTCAGTCTTACCTCTGTGCTCCCACTGAAGAGCACCTCTCTTTCTAAGTTACTTGTGTGTGTGCGCTCACGTGTGTGTGTGTGTGTGTGTGTGTGTGTGTGTTTGGTAGGGACTAAAAGTGGTGGCCTAAACATTTAATTTTTGAAGTGATATCTTATTTCTAGATCCATCAAGTTTGGCTTTATAGTTATTTCTTAGATGCTTTTGGCAAAGCTGATATTGTTGTTAGGAAATTCTCAAAATACAGAGTTCTTTCGACCTAATAATGAACTATGAGCCATTGGCAGTCTAAAAGTACTTAGTAATAGGACAGTAAAAATTGATTATGCAGGTCTGATTAAAAATATGGTGAATGGTCTCCATATAGATAGATGGATGGCAGTAAAGGACACATTGCCTTAAATTCCCCTCAAAATGCTCTCTCTTGTTTTGAACACAATTATATCATCATCATTCATGTCACTTTCTGAAGCAGTTCTTGAAATCCTCAGTTGTGATTGTCGATAGTGCTGTTGTGACTGCTTTGATAACCTGAATCAATTCAAACATTTACCATTCATGGTAATTTAGAATTTAGAGAAAAGCCAGAAGATGCTTGGTGCTAGACCCAGGCAATAGGGTGGATGAGAATATACAGTAATATTTTCATGAGCCTGCCTTTTCCTTAGATGGTACTCAGTAGCTGTGTAAAATACAGTGTTTCTGGGCTGGGGATTTAGCTCAGTGGTTTCGCCACCTGCTGCACAAGTGCAAGGACCTGAGTTTGAACCCCAGTACCAAAAAAACAAAAACGAAACAAAAAAACCAGTGTTTTAAAAAAATACAGTGTATTTTAAAAATACAGTGTTACTGTATTTTTAAAAATTTAAACATTACTGTCTCTGTCAATCACACATAATAATAGCATAAACTATGCAAACTAACCAACTTGTGCTTATTAAGCAGGTAGGCATTATGAAATAGTTATAGTTCTATGGCAATAAGAGAAGAAATACAAAATTTACCTTAGGGTAAAAAACTTTAAGCTTCCAGAATACATATTAGTAGCCTAAAAGGGTAACCTTTCATTCATACTTTAGTAGGAGTTTGTGATTTCTCACTGGCTTTGAATTTGCAATTGCTTAGAATCTTTTTCTTATTCTAAGTAAGTATTTGTTGTCTGAAAATAAAACAGAAGCCTTGTGTGTAACAATTTTTTAGTAAAAACTGCCTCTTTTTTATAAAATGGAGTACTACTCATAAAGAAAGACAAATTACACACATTTGTAGCTAAATGGATGCACCTTGAGTAAAATGGATGCACATCAGTGAAATGAATAGGACACACATGTGTAAATATGGAATTGTTTCTCTGGTGTGAGAAACTGTAAGTGTAAATGAGGTCCAAAATATGTAATACATATTGTGAAATAGGAAGAAAATGTCCAAAGGGGAAGAGGGATTAGGAAGAAAGGGGTTGAGGAAAAGAAAACATGAGAAAAGAAGGAAAAAATTAAAACAAAGCATTTGTAAATAGGGAAGCATGGAGGGGTAAAGGGAGGGAAGGGGAATGGGAAAAAATAAGAACCAAGATATATCATGTACATGTACAAATTCCCAATGATGAATTTAATCATAATGTATACCTAAAATGTACCAATAAACTTAATGAATGAAAAAATCTAAATGCAGGAACCTCTAATCCAACTTTTATATGATATAATTTGCAATTAAATGATTTATATTACTAGATAATATAAAAATAAGGACAAGTGCAGAGAGATGAGATAATTACAGAAGCAAAGAATATTGAGTTATGAAAAATAAACTTTCTGAAAGATAAATGAGGGACAGGGATTTATCTCAGTGGCATCATGCCTGCCTTGCAAGTGCAAGGTCCTGAGTTTGATCCCTAGTACCGCAAAAAAAAACACCCCAAAATAACAAATAAAATACAAATGAGATCGCTAATTCCCCATCACCTTTAGAATAGAATCCAAGCCCTTTGACATGTCCTGCAAGTCCTTTCACATTCTGATTCTCTGAAAAATAACATCTGCATACATTTTGAGTGCTCATTTCAAAAGCAAAGAAAATCATGTAGAGCATGGTATTTCCAAGAATAAGTAAGCAGGTAGGTGAAGTTCACTGTGGCACTACCAACTTATAAATGTGCTTGAATTTCTATTTCTTTCACAGAATTTTAGAGTATGTCAAGGGGGATTATGAGTGGCCTGTTTTACACCTTCTTTTTTTATGAATTGTATCATGGAGTAACTTAAATTTAAGAAATAAGTACTAATAATTTTAACATTTAAAAAAACTGATGCCAAGTTGTATTGATTGTCTTGTGCTTGTTTCTTTAGTTAAGTATGTATTGTACAAAATCATCTTGAAATCTAAACTTTGGCATACCCATGAGAGATTAGCAAAATGAATATTTGTAAATCTTATTTTTCTCTTTGAAATCATTTGAATAACGGAAAAAACATGATGGTCTATGTAAAATGTAATTATTTAAATACAAATTTATGTCAGAATTCATATATAGTTTTACAGGTTTAATGCTCTTTTTCTATATCATATTAAAAGTTGGAAATTTTTTCAACATATTTTTAATGGTGCCAAGACTGTTTTAAAATACTCTATTCCATAATGTGTGCACAATTTTCTAGCTGTTAACTCTGAAAAAGAAAGTTGGTAATAGTAATGCAAAAAAGACCTGAGGATGTAGCTCAGTGCAAAAGTCCTAGGTTCAGTCACCAATACCACAAAATTAATAATAAAATATTATTACTTTTTATTTTTCAAATATAAAATATCACTCCTTTATCTTTCATTATTTCTATGTTGGTATTTATGAATCTACATACATCTTTAATTAAAATGTAGTATTTTAGCATTGATTAAAGATAAATCAAGGATGTAAATTGGTTAGATAACAATAATTTTATAATTATGCTGTAGTTAAAGAGTGATTTCTACTACCCCAGGAGAAACTCCTGTTATGGAAGTCCCTTATAGAATAGTTTATAAGGGCCCTTCCAGAGCTGCGACTGGTGAAAGCCAGTAAAGCCATCTCAGGAGAGTGCCAGAGCCTGGCCAAGGTCCTGCAGGAGCCCTGTTTAAGTTATTGATTTTTCCCTTTGATATGCTCTCTGGTGTTCTCTTACACACAGCCAGTTGATGGCTTCTCTCAAAGAGTTCTCCAACTATGCCCTTGGAGACCTTCTAGTTCCCAATTCTAGGAGGGTAGTCTGATGGGCAAGTCACTTCTCCCTGGTGATGATACACATACACATTTTTTGCCTCACAGAAACTTTGGGAGATTGGCTTACAGAGTATTGTGACCACACTGATTTGAGCTGAATGTCATAGTAGGCACGTGATGATAAATGTTCATGAGTACTGATTTAAAATAAGATTAAGTAAAATGAGATGAAATAAAATGCTCTACATATGTTTTTAGCTTGCTTGGTTTTATTGAGAAGTCTGTTATTCTTTGCCACTTTGTGTAAATTATCTATTTGTCTCTGACTGATTATTAAAATATTTTCCTCATGCTGCCTTTTGGCAATATGATGATGTGACATAAAAATAAAAAATGTTATTATTTCTACCTCTATTGAAAATTAATATTGAAAATTAATTAAATAATACAGACAATAAAGTTACAGAAGTTTTGTTTTTTCTCAAGGAGAAAATGTTGTGATGAGTCTTCAAAATTTTGATCCCATAAACAATTGAAAGTACATTTCAAGGAAAGTATTTTATTCAAGGATCATATGAAGGTAGACTACACATTATGAAGGGCACCAGATTTACTATTGGAAGGGGAGCAATCACAGTGATTAAGAGTCATTCACATATATTAAGTTAGAAATGCTTACAAAAGAGATAGGAAGTTTTAAAATAAGCAGTTTCATATACATTAGCAGCTATGAGGAGATGTTGGAATTAATGTATGTACAGGTTCAGCATGGGTAGTGTTTAAAATCATAGAAGAAATCTTAGGCTAAGAACTGGCTAGGAAGACAGAAAATGCAAGACTGATTTAGATATTTACTAACAATTCACAAAAACTGAATGTCATTAATTCTTGAGTAGATTATTATTATGGTCTCTTAATTCATCAGTGAGTTTTCAAGTTCACCTGGGATGGTACTGTTGGGTATATAAACCTGTCTGTGTGCATACACATCTCACATACAAGCTGGATCTATTGGTTTTTCAAAATATCTTACTAACTTCATATTATTTATGCAATCTATACAATCAAATTGTAAGTTTTAAGCCTGGTAATCAGCTTTCCCCCTTCTAGTGTCCTCTGGAAAGAATTATAGACATAAAATTATTGTGATACATGTATGCCTATGTTTTTAGCAGAGTAATTTATAATAGCTAAATCTTGAAAACAGCCTCTGTGTCCATCAGCAGAAGAATGGATAAACAAATAATGTGCTATTTACATGCACTGCATTACTACTCTGCCATAAAGAAAAACAAACTTGAGTCATTTGTAGGAAATTGGATGGATCTTGAGACCATAAAGTTAAATAAATCAGACACATAACCTTAGATATCACATGATTTCTCTTATATGCAAAATCCCAAATGTAAATAAAGAGCAAAATAAAAGATAAATAATAGGAAATAGCAAGATAGATTTTTGGAAAAGGTAGGGGGAACAAGAGATGGAGGGAGAATGGTGGAAGGGAGGCAGAAGGGGATGAAGAAAGAATAAAGGCAGGGCCGCCATACCACCACCCCAGAGTACTGAGGAGGTGAGCCTCTCTGGCCACCATACCTCCACCTCATAGTGTCCAAGAGGTGAGCATCTCTGGCTGCCATACCACCACCCCAGAGGGCCAAGGAGGTGAGTTGCTCAGGTGGCAGCACCCCCACACCCAATGCCTGTGCCAAGCCATTACCTGGATCCACATTGCAGAGTTGCAAGGGTCATAAAGGACATTATTCTGAGCTTGAGAAGACAGAGTAGAAGTGAACAACAGAAAGAGGGCCTCTCTGAGGCCCCTTGATGAAAATTAAAGCCCACTGGAAAAGTGAAGAAAATCTCTGCAATAAAGGCACACCAGACCACCTTAGTTGGGGGAGCAGCAGTGTGGACCACAGCAGCGTGGCTTCAAGCAGATCCCAGACAGTGCTCCACCCTGACCCCAGAGGCTGGGGCACACTGGCCCAAGCCAAGGGCCTCCCTGGAAAAGAGCTACACAGGCACACAAGCAACAAGCAACAGTCAGAGGTTTGCCCCAATACCATCAGTAAGTGTGTGAGACCCTAGCCAGAAGCTTGCTCACACAACAGGAACTGGGGTGCACAGGCCCCAACCAAAGTCTTCCCAGACAACAGCTACATAGGGGCCCTAGCCAATGGCATACCTAGATATCATCCCAAGTGTGCACAGGCCCCAGCCAGAAGCCCACCCAGACAGCAGGTCAGCCCAGGGATCCAGAAGGCCACTTTTCTGAACCAAGGAATTAGTGTACTGGTGAGCAGCAGAGTAAAGGCAGCTCTGTGGCTTGCTGAGAATTGAAGACCACTGAGTGAGCAAAAAGCTGCCTCAACAAAGGCAGAGCAGGCTGCATTTGTTGAAATGAGAAGACACATAAACAAGTCTCAAAATCAGACTTCCAGATCAGGTAAGGCAACCCCAAAGGGAAAGGAGATGGAACAATCTGATACTCAGCCACGTGGACTACCACCTGGACTACCTGAACAGGCAACAAAGGAGGATCTGGAAAAAATGAAATCAGAAATAATTTCTCACATAACAGCAGAGATTGTGCCCATAGTGCAAGACATGATTAATAAATCTAGAGGACACAGATAAAAAAAATAGAGGCACTGAGGAACATGATGGAATCCCAAAATAGGAAACAAATGGAATTCATAAAACAGATGCAAACATATTTCCAGGAGATTAAACACTCCATTGAAAGCTTATGCAGCAGAATAAGCCAATGTGAGGACAGAATTTCAGATACAGAATATAAGATTGCAATTAGTGACCAGGAAAAGACAAATTGCTTAAAATTGTAAGGGACCATGACAAATCAATTCAGCAGCTACTAGACCATGCAAAGAAGAATAACATAAGACTGATCAGAGTCAATGAAGAAACAGGAAAGAGTGCAGATGACATAAAAAAACTCTTCGCAGAAGTGATGGCGGAAAACTTCCCAAGCAGGGGAAAAGAACATGACATACAGATAAGTGAGGCATATAGAACTCCAACTAGCCATGATTAAAAAAAAATCTACACATAGGCATATAATAGTTAAGATTCCAGAAACCCAACAGAAGAACAAAATTCTACAAGTAGTTAGAGAAAAGGAAAAAAAGAAACAAATCACATGCAAAGGAAAGCCCATCAGAATCACAGCAGACTTCTCAATGCAAACCTCAAGCCAAGAAGAGCTTGGAGTAACATATTCCAAGCCCTAAGGAAAACAGCCTCTGACCCAGATTGATGTACTCTGCAAAACTATCTTTCAAAATTAAAGGAGAAATAAGATACTTTCATGACAAAGAGCACTTTAGGAACTTCATGAATACCAAATCAGCACTCCAAAAAATTTTAGACAATATCCTAGGAAAAGACAATGAAGATCACAACCCCAGGAAGCCCAGCAGAATGAATCCATCAAGCATGAAAGGAAATTAAATGCAAAGGGGGAAAATCCAATGAAAAGAAAAAGTCATGATACTGATAAATCACTATGTATCAGTTATAACTATCAATGTTAATGATCTCATTTCACTGATCAAAAGAAATAGACTGGCAAAATGGGTCAAGAAGCAAGATCCAACAATACGCTGCATACAAGAAACACACTTAATTTAAAAAGAATCGCATAGACTGAAAGTTAAAGGGTGCAAAACAATATTCCATTTGATAGGAACCAAAAAAAAGGAGGTGTAGCCATCCTCTTTTCAGATCCAGTGGATTTCAAACCAAAATCTGAAACACTTCTGGTCCCAAGAATTTCAGATAAGGGTCAGTCAACCTGTATGTACAAATCTATTGTGAACATGTGTTTTCATTTCTCTTTAGTAAAAACTTAAGAACAGAACTGTTGGTTCTTAACAGTAATACAAGAAATTTTTATAATGTTTTCCAAAATGGTTTTATCATTTTACATTCACATTAGCAGTATTCAAAAGTTCTAACTGGTTCACACCTAAGCTGACATTTGTTCTTTTAAAACTTTTAACTTAACTTCCCTAATAAGTGTATAATATGATCTTGTTATTGTACTGATTAGCATTTTTCTGATTCTAATGTTGCACACCTTTACTTGTGCTGTACTATTTATCATCTTCTTGTGTCTACTTTTTAATTGGGTTGTCTATTAATGAGCTGTAAGAGTTCTTTATATATTCTGGTCATAGGTTATATGTATTATAAATATGTTCTGGTTAATGACTACTTGTCATACTCTTAGCAATGTCTTTTAAAATTCTAAATTTTGATGGAATCTCATTTATCAATTTTTTTTCTTTTATAGATCATGTTTTTTGTATCCTAGGAATTTCTTGCCTACCCTAAATACATGAACATTTTCCTTTATAATTTCTTCTTAAATTTTCATAGTTTTAGTCTTTTATATTTAGGTTCATAGATCCTTTCAAGTTATTTTTATATATGGAAATAAAAGGTTGAGGTTAAATTTTTTACATACAGATACCAGGTGTTCTAGCACCATTTGTTGAAAACATTATCTTTTCTTCTGCTCTTGAGTTTATGTTCTATAAAATGTTAATGTTAAATAATCTCTCAAAAATCAGTGGACCATATATGTGTGGTTCTATTTCTAGATTCTCTACTTTATTCCACCGATCTATTTGTCTTTCCTTAAGCCAACATTGCCTTGATTACTGTAGCTTTAGAAGAAGTCTTAAAATAAGGTAAGGAATGTCTTCCAACACTATTTTTTTTCCTTTCACTTTTCTAGGTCCATTGTATTCCTATATAACTTTTAAATTTCAATATCTAATTCTTCATTTAAAGCAAGTATACATAGTCCTGAATTTTTATATAAACCTTGTGTTTTCTAATCCTGCTAAAATTCAAATACAAGTTCTAAGGGCTCCTAGAGATTTCTTAGTATTTTCTCTGTAGATGATCATTTTATCTACATACAAAGATTTTGCTTCTACCTTGCCAATACTATCTTAATTGTGTCATTTTACTGCCAGACTATTTTGGTTTAGGCCTATGTTTCAAAGTTTAATGGACAGATGAAGGGTAGGTATATCTGCCCTTGTTCCCCACCTTAGGGAGAAAGCATTGTATCTTTTCTATTCATATGAGGTGATTTTGCTGGAAGCATGGAGGATGTCTTTATCTGTTGAGAAGATTCTGTTCTACTTCTAGTCTCCTGATAGCTTTTACCATGAACAGCTGTAGAATTTAGTCCAATACTGTTCCTGCAACTACTGGTAGGATCATATGGCTTTTTCCTTTCCTTTCTTAAAATGATGACTTATGGTGGTGGATCTTCCAATGCTGAACCAACACTGCCATCCCTATAATAAAACCACTCTCTGCATACTGCCAGATCTGACTTCTAATAGTTTGTTTTGTTAAAAAAGATTTATTTATGTTCGTACTGACTTCTGATTCTTGAGTTTTCATATCTCATGACATAGCTCCCAAGAAATGCAAGCAAATTAATACATACTTGAGAAGAGGTACAAATATAATAACACTATAAATTTAGCTAGACAAATTATTTAAATATACATTGGAGGCTTACCTGAGTGAAGAACATCTTCAACAGGACTTCAAGAACACCTGGCTTCTTATTTAGTTTGGTCAATGGAGATCTCCCACAGGAGACAGGAACCAGGTATGAGAGTGGAGTCTGGTTCTTTATTTTCTAGTTGTTTCTTTCTAGAAGGGTTCTTATATCATTTCATCTATTTCTGCTCCACACAAGATTGTTCAGTCTATAGAACTCTCTCCTCCAAAGAGCATGGAAGGAATTAATATGGGAATTTCTAAAATAAATTCATCAGGAATATGGGCCTACTGACAGTAGGAAAGCTGTCAAAGGATTTCTCAAATTGAGCAGAACATTATGGCCAAGTCATCTTGATTATGTGTTCATTGCTGTTTTATTACACTTAACAGTATGGCCTCGCATATAGCAAACCCTGAAGACATATTTGAAGAACCACTAAAATTCATAACAGAGTAGCTATACAAATGATCATATTGATGTGCAAAAGAAAGAATTGAATTTCACTTCAAACTTATGTTCAGATTTTTTATATTTTTGAAAGAACTTGCATAAGAAAGGACAATTTGATGACTTCAGCTTTATAAAATTATAGAGATGGGATAATTTTGATAAAGAAAAAATATACTTTCTTCTTTTGATGATATCAAAGAGCCAAATATTTTAATACATACTTATTTTTAGCAGGTGTTTTTAGTTTTTTGGAGAAATTTTCATCTTATAGGCAAGTATGTTATTATTTAACTGCCAGCTGATTTCTTTTTGCTTCCAAATTATCACACAACTAAAATGAATTCACAACTAAAATGAATTAGCAGTTAGCTAATTAGCTACCTGCAACTTGCATAAGAGTGGTCAAATGAATTTTTCTCACAAGTACTGCTTTGCTTTTCTAGAAAGACAAGTTGTTGAAAATAATATGTTGTGACTGAATTCTAGAAAATATAATTGAACCTTTTAAAAACATCGACTGATTCTTCAGTATTTTGAAAACTTTGTGAATGTGTGTGTGTGTGTATGTATAAAATACACAGTTATCTGACAAATAGTAGTATTTGCTTTTTCCTGAGTTCTGACTAACTACTTGACAAGAGGTCAATTTGGAACATAGTAGGCATTTTCCTAAATATTTTTAGCTGATGTGATTTTATAAATTATCTTCCTCAATTTCAAATAATACATAAAATAAGATGAGTAATAGCATACATCTCCTCCCTCCCTTGGGGACACAAGAAAATAACAGGTAGCTTAAGTTCCTTAGAAATAGCTGGCGTGCACTATAAAATTCCAAATATAAATAAAAGTGCGAGTAATAAATTATGTCTTGCATTTCTAGTAGCTCATTTTCCTGTGAAATGATGCAATACAATTTCAAACTACAAAAACCTTGTAAGTTGAATTCTGTTTACTCCAGGTCTATTTACTTCTTTTATAGAACAATTTAAAATGTGGTACTTGTAAGTCTGATATGAGATTTTTTTTCACTTTAATAGGCCTTTTCTGAAATAGAAACCATAGTTCTACCATCATTTTATTGTTTTGAAAACAACTTTAGTAGTTTTAAAAAATGCTTCCTAATAATTTTAATTATACAGTTTTATGATTTTTCCTTTGTTTGATAAATTTTGTCCATTTCAAACAGAGCAAGAAGGATAGCAGAACATAAAGGTTAAATCTCAAACTGAAAAATCTATTGAAGTACTAAAATTAAAAAAAAAGTGGCTGGGGAATGTTATAATTTGCCTGGAATGGTGGCAGAAAACTACAGGTACCCTATTCCTTTCAATTTATTACATGAGTCCCACCGTGAAAAGAATAGATTAGGTGATCAGACAATAGTATGTAAGGTAGTCTTATGTATTCTAAGAAATTAGATAGGGACAAAGCAATATAAAATGTTGTTAGTTAGCTACTGTTGCTGGGTGAATAGGAAAAGAACTTTAAACTTGGACAAGATTTGAAGGAGTGTTTAAAGAAGGAATCAATATGGTCAAATTTGTGTCATAACAACATACAATCAATTTTAAGTGACAGATTCTAGAGTGAAAAGTCTCCCATGAATTAAAAAAAAAAATCACACAATAAAAAGTGAAAAAAAAAAACTTTAAGGATTATTTGTTAACTAGAGCCTTGATGATGAAAGAGATTTTTAAGATCAGAGCCCACTGCACAGATGGAGTGTAGGAGATTCTAAATGGGTAGAGGGCATGTAAAACAGTTTTCCAGGGCAGCAGTAGGAGCTGCCTGGTTTTGAGGGGTGATTACAATTTAAGTTTGAGGGTTATTACATTTGTCTCAGAAGGATGTTTAACAAGGTACTGAAAGTTTGGATTTCATTCTTGAAAACTGATCAGCACTGTTGATAAATATTTCATAGACAATATAACATAGGAAATTAATATCATGAACATGATTTCCCCCCCCAAAATACCGAATAACATAAGAAAATATCAAAATGTGAATATGAGAGCTGAAATTACCCAAAGAATTGAAAGGAAACTCTCATACGTTGTATACAGAGAAAAATGTTCCATAGAGGTTTCAAGGCTCTATTCTGTAATAGAAATGGATATAGGAAAGTAGTTCAAGTTCAAGATTCAAAAATTGCTAAATTTTTGATACAAAAAAGATTAAATTTGTTAAGACAGAAGAGTCTGGGTGCAGTGGAGCAAACCTGTAATCCCAGCTAATGAGGAAGCAGAAGGAAGAGGATTGTGAGTTAAAGCCCAGATTGAGAAACTTTGTGAGGCCCTATATCAAAAAATAAAAAGAAATGCCATGAAAAATGACCCTTGCAAATCTGTAATTATATCAGCAGGTCCTTTTTATTATCTGGTCCCTCAAAATTCAAATTGTATTAGGTTTTTAGGTGATAAAACATGAATAAAGTAAAACTACTTCCAAGAAATTTGGTCTTTAAAGGCAAAAAAAGAAAGATAAAAGAAGGAAAACAAAAAAGGATTTTAGAAACAATGTTATTTATTTATTTATTTACTAACAGAGTGAGAAATCAATGTGCATATGAAGATTAAATATGTAAATGATAAAACATATCCAGCTTCCAAATAATAAAAGACAATTTCTGGCCAAAGTTAAAGGACTACAATGTCATTTTAAATTGCATGGGCTTCATCATTCTTAGTGGATGATATTATACCATTCTTATGCATTGGGAATATCATCAAGGGCTTCTTTGGTGAAAGAAGCAATGATACAGGAAGAAATATGGGTCTGCAAATTCAAAGCATGAACCAGATCAACAGTGGAACCGTAAGTGTACAGAATAGAAGTCGAGTAGTAAATAAAGCCAGAGTGAAATTTTGGTTACCACAAGCTAGGAAGAGTAGAAGAGAGAGTTGGGGTGACAGAGGTTTTATTTTATTCATAAAAAGCTACAGTGGGACAGGAGGGGTAAATTCTGTTATATACCATGGTAGGGTAGTTATAGTTAACAAGACTTTATTGTATATATTCAAATATCTGTGAAAGAAGATACTGAATATTTTTGACACAGAAAAGATAAATGCTGCAGGAGATAAATATACTAATTACCCCGATTTGCTCATCACACATTGTATGTAAATATTGAAATATTCCCAAAATAATCCATAATTATGTCTAATTTTCATACATCAATTTTTAAAAGCTAAAATTAAGAAAATGAGTCAGGTTAGGAAACAACCAGAGATACAGGATTTTAAGAGAGACTCTGACCTTAACCAATCCTTTTGCAATTGGTAAAGAAATTTATATAATTTAGATTTACTAATCCATATAATACTTGGTCAAAGAACTGTGCACTCTTCTATGGTAGTTTCTGAACTATAGTAAAATGAGTTTCACCTAATAAAATAAGATAATTGTGTCTGATAATTTTCCCTTTCCCAAGTTCTCTAGTAGTATATGTGGCCCCTTGTACAAATTACACAAAGGTGCTTCTTATAGGAAGACAATTAATAAAAGTAAACCTCTCTAAGATTTATTAGGAAAAGTCCATCATACTCTGAATTTATCTATTCATGTGAGAGACACAGGCTTGGTGATCAGAATATGAAATGGATTTCAAGCTCCACTTGTTTCCCTTTAGCCAAGACTTTGGATTAAGATTAACTCTGTACAGATGGGCAGGATACCCTCTTGTACTTCCCCATATTCTCATGCAGCTCTGGTGGTTCTTTGACTGATTCGATCAAGCTGAAAAGACTGAACTAGATTTTCTGAAAAGTAGATACCCACATTGCAATGAATTGGCTGTAGTGCAGTGCCTATGGCACACATATTGTGTTTTTCTTTTAAGACAAGAGATGTTAATGTAGATTTGAGTTTTTTTATACTATAACTTCAGTATTCAGGTTTAATTGCAGTCTTGGTACTTTGTGATAAATAAGTAGGTTTGGGTTTGCAGCTTGTTACTCAATCTCTAAAAGATTCACCATAACTGCTCTAGGGAATTTCAGACCCTTTCAATTGTTCTTCGATTGTTGAAACTTCACCTCGACTCTTCATGTTCTCGTTTGTTCTGATCTATTCATAATCACTTTAATATTTGGAGTTGCAACCATAGAATTTGCACTTAAGGGATAAATGTTTTAAAGCTTATCTTAGAATAAAATGGGGTTTCGCTGTTGTCCATTTTACCCCTGCAATGTAGTTCTCAAACAATTTTACTTAAACTTCAAATAAATGGACTCTATATATCCCAAGGCCCATAATCACACTCATTCATGTAGACAGCTATTCACTGTGTCTGCCCTTCACCTTAAGTATCTTTCCCTGGAAGGTAGGCTAACCCACTCACATACAGTATACATGGGAAAATACATTATTCATGAATCTGAATTGCTTGAGCTTCCAGCTCTCACATACTTGGTTTACAATTTTTTATATACTACAATCAAAAGCAATTTTTTTCATTTCTTTGATTTCATTTTCAAATAAACTCATGGGGTGGATTTGATAATATATGCTTATATCTCCAAGATCTTGTGACAGAGTAATATTTCACTAGAGAGAAAGACTCTGGTGGTGCTCTGCTCTAATGCATTACCATTATAATAGTGCTTTGATAATATACTACCTAGGCTCATCTGTCAGTGGAGCATGAGAGAGAGGGAAGTAGTCAGTTTAATTATTTATTAGTGCAATATATCATCTGAGTGTCACCAACTGGTGCTTATAAACATGACCCCATTTATGAGATCCTGGCTTTTATTTTCATAAGAATACTCTTGAATTCAAGGTGAGTATACAGACTTATTACAAACCTTGTAGAAGAAGTGTTTATAGTTCAGCTATGAATGGAAACATACCCAAAGATGTCAATTAACAACTTTGTATTTTATGTTTATTTTATAGAGCTAAAATTTAATAACTTTAATAAAAAACTGCAAAACTTTTCTACCTCTTAGGGCAGATTTGACTTTACATTATAATTTTTCCTTTAAAAACTTATTTTGTGGTCTGTAATTTTTTTCTGATAGAGAATGTAATCTTTGGTTTGGGTCTATATTTATAAATGAGTTAATGGTGTTGAAATACATTAACAGTGAATAAATAAAAGAAGCAGTGTTCCCTTGAGCTATCTATTTAAAATAAACCTAGTTACATTTTGGCTAAGTAAGTTAATTCAACAGTATTCCTTATGTCTTTATTGCATATCTGATGTCGTGATAAGTTCTTCATGTATAATAATGAATAATACTTTAATTCAAGATGTATTTTCTCAGAGATATACAGTATTGTAAGCTGTCATGTAAAACAAGCAGCTCTCAATATCCAGAAGCTGTTCTGGCACAGTCATCATGTTTTAGCATTAATAAGCCAGACTGAAGCCCAGAGCCAGGCCTTAGCATTCTTCTGTTGACCATAAATAATTCCATTGAACATCAATGTCAGACACAGTTATTCTTGACCATGTATGGATTTCTGTATAGTTTAGCTTTAGTTTAGTTTCATTTTTTAATTCATTAATTTTATTGGTACATTTTTAGGTATAAAATATGCTGACATTCATTATTGGGAATTTGTACCTTTAGATAATATATCTTGGTTCTTATTTTTTCCCATTCTCCTGATCTCCCTTCAACCCCTCCACCCCTCCCTATTTACAAAGTCTTTGTTTCCATATTTTCCTTTTCTCAAATTTGTTCTTTCTCTTCTTTCCTTTCCCCTACCCCTCCCACATCTCCTTCCCCATTGGACCTTTTTTTCCTATTTCACATTATCTATTATACATTTTGATCCTTATTTACAGTTTCAGTTTCTCACACCAGAATTAAAAGAATCATGCCACAGCAATACACTTGCACCCATGTTCATAGCAGCACAATTTGTAATATCTAGAACTTGGAAACAGGCCAATTTCCCATCAACTGGAGACTGGATAAAGAAAATGTGTTTTTGTTTTATAAAATGGAGTACTACCCAGTCAGAAGAATGAGAAACTAGAGACATTTGTAGCTAAGTGGATGTACATTGAGGCCATACTCTTAAATGAAATAAATAGAACATATAGGAATAAATACCAAATAGTTTCTCTGGTGTGAGAAAATGAAAGTATAAATAAGCTTTAGCTTAGTTTTGAGCTTCAGTGGCCCTTGGAGTTATAGCTGTGGGCTCTGATGATGTTGGACAATGCCAGGAAATGTGTGGTATCAGTCAACACTGCCAGTTGCAAGTCTCTAACACTGCCAAACACCATGGATCAAATCATGTATTTACTAATCCCTTTCGCTATCTGTCACCATCAGTTTAAACCAGATTTTGCCAGACACTGTGCTTGACACTTTTCAGTTGTTGGTTGCTGGTATCTAGAGTTCTTCATTACTAACAGGCCCCAGTGTCTTTTTCTTTTAAAAAAATTTTATTTTATTAGTACATATTTGCAGTACATGAAGTTTAGGGAGCAGGTATGTGTAAATCCTCTTGCCTTCCCTACCTGCTTCCCGCCCTCCATTTTTAAAACTCCTCTCCCATTTTCATTATTTTTATTATTTTTTTTTAATTTCATGTTTATAACATGTAATGTTTACATTCATTGTATTTGGTACAGGTACATAACTCATTTTAAATCTTTTTACTTCCCTTCTGCCCCTACCCTTGTTTTTCGGGGGGGGGGCTGTCTTCAAAAAAGAATTCTTTCCATTTCCATCAATCTTTTATTTTCATCTTTATTTATGCTTTACCTTACTCAAGCAAGAGATATCTAATGTATTTAAATTTGTGTGTCTGATTTTTTCACTTACTATTATACTTTCCAAGTCTATCAATTTTCCTACAAATGCCTTGAATTTATGGCAGAGGAATATCACATTATGCGTAGATACCACATAGATACCTTCTTTATGGTACAGTAATAACACATTATGCACAGATGCCACATTTTCTTTATCCAATTTTCTGTTGATGGACATACAGGCTGCCTTTAGAACTTAGTTATTATAAATTTAGATGCTGTAAACATTGTTATGTCTATATTGATGTAATATGATGCCTTTAACTCTTTGAGAAGGATACCTGGAAGAGGAAAAGCTGGGTCAAGTGGAATTTCTAATTTTTGTTCTTTGAGAAATCTCAAAACTGATTTCCATATTGGCTGAACTAGTTCACATTCCCACCAAAAATAAACAAGAATTTTTTTCAGCACAGCAATGCCAGCATTTTTTCTTATTTGATTTCTTGATGATTGTCATTCTTTCTGGTATAAGATCAAACCTCAGCATGGTTTTAATTTGCATTTATCTAATGACCAGAGATTGTGAACATTTTTTTTCATTTTTGATGGTCATTTCTACTACATCTTCTGAGAAGTGTCTATTCATACCACTTGTCCATTTCTTGATTTTTTGGGGATTGGTCTACTTTTTTTAGTTATTTATATATTCTGGATATTAATCCTATGTCTGAGGAATAGCTGGCAAATATTTTTCCCATTCTATAGGCTATCACAGGGTAGTCAGTTCACCAAAGGGGGCCTTCCTTAGATCAACTCAGGAAGTGTGAGGTGAGTGTGTTGTGTTGTATAACAACTGCAAGACTGTGATTAATAAAGATTTAGGCCTGACAATAAACTCAGGCATCTGATTGGTCCAAATTGGAGCCTGCTCATTGTTCCAATTTCCAGCCCTTCGATTGGTTCAAGTTTTAGCCTGCTGGTTGGTCTAAACTGGTTTAAACTCAATTCTTTCAATCTGATTCTACTGATTGGTACAAATTAAATGCTACTCCTTTGTTCAAATTCCTCCTTTGTTCAAATTCAAGACTGGTTTAGTGATGGGAGACATCTTCTAAAGAAAGTGTAGGGTGTCCAGGACATGAGTAGTTGTCATGGAGGCATAAGCTGTTTGATGGAGAGCTGTTGTGTCTCTGTAAAATATGGCAGGGCTGAAACCAGGGATTCATGTAGAAGTATGGCCTGTGCATCACATTTTATTGGGGTTGGAGGGTGTTGAGGGTATTAATTCTGTCATATCAGATGAAGTTTCCCCATGGCTTCTTCATAGATGTTGGTAACATCTAGAGTGGCAGGAGTGGGAGGGTGCCATGGCTGACAGCCCAGCTGCATGTCATAGCAACCTAGAGAGTAGCTGAAAAGTAACATAAGTGGGGGTGGGCGTGGCAGGACACTAAGGTAAGCTATCCCAGTCCCTCCTCAGGGGACCATAAGAGAGTAAAGGGAATTAAGGAAGAGAGGTGAGGTAGCTGTCTCCTACACTACACCTCCCTCTGTCCCTTACAGAAAAAAAAGGTAATCAGGCACTTATTGTCTCTCTCATGATCATAGTCAAAGACACAAAATACCAAACATTTTGCCCTTATAGCAAAAATTAGTGACTGTACATCTTTCTCATTCACAATTTTGACTTTTCTATAAACAACCTTCCCTGTAGATAATGTTGATTTAGATAACCAACATAATCATCCAAATGTTTCACTTTCTAACAACTCCCAATTAAGAATGAAGCTTCACTTCTTTCAATCTCCCCCTAAAAATCACCTAATGGGAACTAAAAACAGATAATAAGAAGTCTTTTCTATTCCTACAGTTCCCCAGAATGTGCTTTCCTTAGAAACAACAAATTCAAAACCCAGGTTGTTCAATAGCAAGTATCTTCTTAGTGATTGTCCAGATGTTATTAATAAAGGGAATGTGATCAGTAATTAAATATAAACGGGTATTCTGGGAACAAAATGGTGTTAGAAATGAAGTTGTCTGGGTGTGTGGGGGGCAATTGAGGCAAGAATTATGAGAAGCTGATTCTGTAAGAATAGAATGTTTGTGAATAATGGGTATGTGAGACAAAAAAAAAAGATGATAGGCAGAAAGAATAAGAAACTAGTTGAGATAAAGTAAAATATATGAGAAAAAATAGGTAATATCTGCTAAAAGCTTTATAATTGCCATGCTGTTTTCTACATGCTTTACTTATACTATTAATAGCACTATGGATTAGGTACTCTGCTTAATTACAGTTTTATATGAGGAAACCATTCAGAAAGATTTTTCTTGAAGACGCATAGCCAGTAGTGTTGGGACATAGACTCACACAACTGATTCTGAATCCATGCTCTTAGCCAGGGTGCTATACAAAAGCAGAGGTGGATATTACTCACCACTTGATAAGTAACAAAAAATGATCAATGTTGCTAGATCTGAAATCTTAATTCTTATCATTGTGCCCCAATAAAAATAAGGAGAAATTCCAAAATGAATATAGATTATAATGACTACTATATAGTTAAATGCTTATGGGAAAATTTATTGGAGAAGTGGAGAGTACAGAAGCAGTGCATTAAAGAATTTACAGCAACATTCCCTGTGAATATGATGGAACACTGGAATATTCGCATAAACAGGTTGCTGTCCCAGCCTTCACCATCTTTAGACCAGTGAGATTTATTTTGATATCTCTCTTTTACATGTCCTACAGCCTGAAAACAGTCAGAAATATCAGAAAGAGTGGGACAAAAATGAAAGGGGGAGACTGAAACAACAAAATAAAACACCTTATGCATGTCATGATGTAGAATTATGGAATTGCATGACCAATTGGAAAGTATGATAGGAAAAGTTTTGAATTAGAGGAAAAATTGAAATTTTAATTGAGATCGCTATGACAGGTGGAGTAATAGCCCCCCAAATCCCATAGCCAAATTCAAATAATCTATGAATATGCACTATCATTTAGATACTACTAAAAATAGAAAATTTTCCTGGATTTTTCTACAAGGCTTATTCTAATCACAAAAGCCTCCAAAACCAGAGAACTTTCTGTAGGTAAAAACAGAAAAGAGATGAAACAGCAGAATTTAGTAATCTCAGGTATGAAAAGGATTGAACGTGTAGCTTCTGACTCTGAGGTGAAGGAATCTCTGTGAAAGAAGCAGCAACAAATTTCTTGGAGAAGGGTGACTCCAGATGACAACCATCAAGAAAATGAGAACCTCAGTTCTATAATCATAAGAGGCTGGATTCCACTAACAAATGAATAAGCTTGGAAGCAGATCGACTTAGGTGTTGTGAAACACAGAACAGAGAAAATAGCAGAGATAACCTGAATTTCTAACTTACACAACTGCAATATAATAAGTTTGTGTTGTTTAAACTACTAACTTTGAGGTAAAGAATAGAAAATGAATACAATTTGTTTGGACTCTTAATAGTTCAAAATAAAACTTTCAATATAGCTGAATAACCAAAACATTTCAGAATCATCTCAAGAAGGGAGAATCTAAAAGAACACATTTAAAGATAACTATATGAAGAAAAAAGATTTACTTGACCACCTAAATGTAATTTACCCTATTCAAAAGTTTGCATGTGAATTTTAGCATGGGGCTTAGAAATTTCTTAGAGACACAAATTACAGATATGAGTTTACTGAAGTCTTTTAATTTCCGAGAAATACAGCCTTGTCAAGAAACATTACGAAAGTGTCAAATGACAGTACATGTCACCAATTGGGGACATGGGCTGAGTTCATTGATGACAGGATATTGTGCAAATTAAGGTACCCAAGACTTCAGAATTAGATCTGAAATAGGCTCTTCACCTTAGAAAACCACCCATAAAAAACAGCATCTAAGCATCTAATTTAAGGCTTCAGCCCAGACTTCGTTGGTTTCAGGTTTAAACATTTTCCACCATTTTCTTCTCAATCTTCTTCCTATTATCTACAAGCCTTTTGTTGATCTTTCATTTTCTGCCTTCAACTCTTATCCTCACTCCACAAACTGTATCCTGTCAATATCCTCTTCTCTGACAACCACATTTTAGACTAGTTTTTGGCTTCATAATATGGTTGAAATTGTATGACATTATATCTACAACAGGAAACCAAATAGCAAAACCCTGAGGAAGTAAAATATTTCTGCATAAGAATTAATATCATTACTATGACTGTAAATATAACATGATTGTTGTGACTTTTAATTGTGTTATGTTAACGTGACTGGATCAAGAAATACTTCCACACTTACAGGTGTGCTAGCTTAGGAAAACACATTCATGGATGTGTTAGTGAAATGTTTCCAGAGATGCTTTTAGACAACTCATATATTCAGAAGTAAATAACAAGTTAACTCAATGAAGGAGACAAAATCAGCTCTTCAAGGAGAAGAAATGTTCATCTGAAATCTAGAACTCTCAAGAGCAGTATGCTTAGCCCAGTTAGTAAATCAGTACAGTTCAAAATAGTTGTGGAGATGATGATGATGATAACAAACAAGGAATATTTCTTCTTTTTACCCCAAATTGTGATACAATTTCATCTGGTAGAATATACTTTTTCAGAATTTCTCAAAATGAGGAAGATGTGCATATTTGTAAATACTCCCGAGAGTCTTAAATCCTAAAATTTTTAAAATTTGAGGTATCTTATAATTTAAATATACTAAAAATATGTTCTACATCATATGGACTGTTATGCAACTAAAGAGTGATGATATATTTTGGCCAATATTTCTGTATTAACTGTTATTTTTTTGAAGTGAAAATCAAATGACAGCATTTTCGCAAGCAATGATTTCTAGTAATCCAAAAGAGTAGCAGAATTTTTTTAAAAGAGATAGCATTATGGTCACATTTTGAGCAGATTATTTAGTTTTACTTAAATTAACTATTCACATGTGGCAATCTATAGCATTCTCATGAAGTAGTAGTAAATGTGCCAGGAATATTTTTCTGTTCTAACAGTGATTGGATTACATGTTCATTCAATTCTCAATTCATTAAAATGTTGGGTTAATCTTATGTTTAAGGGAATAAATAGGTATTATAATATTTAAATGGCACAATTTTAAAGTGGCAAATGTTCATTTGTTAATGTTAGAAAAGTATGAAGTCTGATTATATATTATAAGAAAATGAAGCCTTAATATTCTCTGGTAGATATTGTGCAACACAGTTTGTAAATCCATGTACTTTACTCTGCATAATTAGGAATGAAGTAACAGAAGTAAAAAACAAAACAGATTAAATATGAAACAAGATCTGGCACATCTCATTTCTAATTTAAAAACAAAATCAATGACATTTCTTATATCATCTACTATAACCAAGTAAGTTTGTTAATTAAAAGTTTACTGCTTTACTGGTTTGGTCATTTTATTAATTTGTGAATTTGTCTTTAACTTATAATTGTGTAAGCATATAAGCAAAAGGAGTTTATGCATACTTCTGTGTTTGTACAAGTAAAGTAATTAAAATAAAATTGATCGATAAAATTATATTTTAATTAAAACATTCATATGTAATTCATGTTTGAAACTATTTCTTAATATAAGAAGTACTATAAGAATATTTAAATTAATAACATGTTTTATAGTTAAAAGGATATGTGTGTATATATATATATATAACTTTATTAATCTTTCAAAATCATCTGGTAGGGAATTTTTCCTTTCTGTGTGTTCTTGCAATAAATTGTTATGATTTTGAGCCAGGTCAACCTGTCCAAGTTCACTCAATGGTTATTGAAATCATACCTGTCTCCTTATATTTGCACTTATTTTGTCAGAAAACATTTTAATTGATTTTAGAAGATAAAATCACTACATTTAAGAAGTATATTTATGGAAAATATGAAGGACCATGACATAGATGAAGTCCATCCTGTGGACTTCCTAAGCTATCAATTACAGAAGAAAAAAAAAAAGAAAAACAAAAATGAAATAGCTTATCTTCCCCTTGGGCAGGATTTTTAAAAAATATAACTTTTTGCCTGTGATTTTCATGAGATATTTTTCATTTTCATCATCTTACTGGTACAAGAATTTATAAAAAAGAAAACCATTCCTAGGGAGTTTACCTACTTTGCATGCTATTACACTGAGTTTGATTTGGAAAGGGGGTCTAGTAGTCAAAGATATTTTCCCTAGATTTCTAAATGAATCTGTCTGAAATTTCAAAGTTCTAAACCATATTAGCTTAAGAATTAAAGAGTGGGTATACTATTTAAATAAAATGAGTTTATATTTCAAATAAAATATTTTTTATTTCTTAAATTAACATTCTAAATAAACCCAAAGGCTTCTTTTTATTACAATTCATTTTAATTATGAATTCACTGGAAAAAGTTATTTCTTCCATATTACTATAAAAGCACTGAGAATTTCTCCCTTATTTAATCACCATTTTTATGATACAAATGGGTACGTGTCAGAAATTGTTTTGTTCTAAATGCTCTTAAAAGCTCAGTTCTAAATAAAAAGCTGCATAATATATCTGAATAGCAGATATATGTACTTTACTCATGAATTGCTATAAAAATAAATTATATATTTTTATAGTTGGTAATCTTATTAGATGATGATCTTCTATAATTTCTGATATTGTTGAAATAAGTTAATTCCTTCTCTGAAAATTTGCCTTTCAAAAGACTTCTCTTTCATTGAATACTGGTAGATTAATGTAAGCATGGATTAATGTCTTTCAATAATATTAAAGATAATGCATGAATGTTCTCAAATAAGCACATTGTTTTTTTTATTATGATAAGTCATGGGCAGATACTATTGGTACACTGTTGCCAATTTATTTAGTAAATTATTTATTAAATAATCTGTTCTGCTTAAAGAGGGAAAAAGTGTGAAAATATCTTGGTACTTTAACAGATGTTTCTTAGTCTGAAGAGCAACAAAAGATTAACAGCTAAAAAGGATTAGAAAAAGATAAGAACAGAATCTTTTTATAAATAAACTGTTAGACTCTCACAGGAAACATTGTCCAGATTTATGTGATGGAAATAGACTAATATGTAACCCTGTATCCTTAAATATACACCATTCTGTTACTTCACAAAAAGTCAGGAGTCATTCCTATTTAAAATAACATGAATATCCATTTATCGTAGTAAACAATTATTTAAAACAAAATTGGAATAATGGACAAAATATTATTATAAAGGAAACACTGAATGCTCATCAGAAAAACACATATAATACAAAGATAATAATATTAAAATAGAATATTAAATGTTTCAAAAATGCAAAAAAATTAAGAGTAGAACCTGTGTTGCTAATGTTGAAATAAATGCTAAGCTCTTTACAATTAGTTGATTGAACAAAAGGATGAATTAGAAGGAAAACTGAAGTGAATAGAATGAAAAATGAAAAAAGAAAAGACTTCTTAAAGTGGAGATAAACTGAAATTAACACAGGAGCAGTTTAAAGTAATAGATAACATTTTAAGAGGAATATAACAGGGAACCAGGAAAAAATAAATTTAAAATACAGTAAAGAATGTTTTGAAAATTCTACAAAAACAGCTTCACATGGAAGATAAATTAAAAAAGATTTAATATATATATAATAGTTGAAAAAGAAAAAAACCAAACCAATGCAAGAGATCAAATGTTAAAAGCAATAATTCAAAAAAGTTATGTATAAGGACAAGTAGCCTTAAATATTGAGCAAAGATCTCTACGTATGCTAGGCTGTCCTTTCAAAGTTCAGATATAAAGTGAAGCAAAATAGTAAATGCTCAAAAAACATTAGAGAACAAAACATGAAAATACAGTAGTGGATCTGTTCATTTGTCTCAAGAAGAAGAAAAAAGATACTGTAAATCAAATCCTTCAAAGGAAAGAAGGAAATAATAAAGGTAATATGAGATAACAAGTAAAATCAGTGAAGTCCAAAACTGGCTCTTTTTAAAGACTTATAAATTTGATTTGACCAATCAATGAGAGATAAAACACACAATATCATTAAGGGGATGAAAAGAGCACCATCACTGTCCATATCCGAACATATACATAAATATAATTAGAAATTTAGAATGACTGAAAGCATTTATTGAAAATAAAAATACTTTATTGAAAGATAAAAATGAATACATTTAATTTTTTAAAATTAAATTCTTTGATCAATGAAAATAAATTAGTTTTTAAAAGCTTTCTTACAGACCAACCTCTTTAAGTCTTGACCTTTTTTAATAAAATCTTTCAATATTTAAAATAAAATTAGTACCAATTCTTCCTAATCTTGCACATTATGAAAATTTTCAAGTATTTCCCAACTAAGTTTATGAAATCAGTGTAATTTGACAAAACTATTGGAGAAAAATGAAAATGAAGCCTAATTTTTATGATTATAGAAGAAAAATTTAGTAAATAAAATTAACAATATTTCTAAAAGCATAATGCATTATAATTCATTTAGCTAGTTCTAGTTTTGCAACACTGATTTGCCATTCCAAAATCTGTCACTTCAACACATTAATAAAAGTGATAATTTTCTTGACATGTGTTTAAAGAATTTGATAAAATTAAATATACTGGTGGACTGAGAAGCTTCTGGAATTGGAAGTCCCCATAAAGTTCCTTGCATTGATTACCTAGCTTGCATGACTTCATAGTTGTTTGATTACCTTTACTTTAGGGATAAGTTTTCTTGCTTTTCTACTACCTAGTTTTCTTTTTTTTCCATCAAATATACCTTGTCTTTTCATTATCCCATGGAGAAATGGCATATTATTTTCCCAGGATTTTCTTTTCTTTTCTAAATATAGTATAAAGTAATGCATTTCTTATAACAATTGATATCTAAGTCACTTTCAAATCACTGGTACAAAATGCCCAACATCCACAACTTAAAAAGGAGAGGTTTATTTTTCCTCATGTTCTCAGTGAATTCAGCCATAATTACCTGGCCCAGAAACATCATGGTGGAAATGCATGGCTGGGGAAGCTATTCACCTCATGGCAGTGATGAAGCAGAGTGAATGGAGGAACTAGGGGCAAAAATACACTCTTCCAGGTCACACCTCCAGTGACCCAACTCCAATCAGGCCTCACCTCATCACTACACATTCAGCTATGGGTGAACCCACAGATGATCATACTGTCCCAATAAAATGATCTCCTTCCAGAAACATAAGATTTTTAGGAGACATTTTAGATCTAAACAAGTAATTGAAAATAATGTACAGAATGGAAATTGAATAGCAAACAGAAGAGTACAAGTTTCATGTTCTAAAAGAAAAAGACTAACATATAAATTGATAGGTAATAATTGACTTTAAATAGTAATAATAATAACTAATAGTCCAATGAAATTTTAAAAATATTCCAACTCAAACAGTCGCAGGTATTTCATATGAGTAAATAGACTAAGGACTATAATGTAATGTGGAGAGTGCAACATTTGCATATGAGAATGTAGTTACTGTGTAAACTTAAAGTTATTAGAGAAGCTATCAGAAGAGTGGAAGGAATAAAACAGGAATGGATTTAATCTTTTCTGTTACCATCCTACCATACTAGATTTCATAGTAAACAAGTTATACCAAAATGAAAAGCATAGAAGGATCCAAGTTTAGAGGAGACTAAGCATGAGAGGGAATAGCTATAGAAATCTAATGATCTAGTTATCATAACATTTTGTAGTTTCTGCCTCAGTTGGAAGCTGGGACTTGAATGTAGGCAAATGACAATTGTTTCCAAATAGTAGGAGTGGGAAAGCTAGCATATCATATAAAGATTAAATAGAGAGAACGTCAATATTAGGATGTTTCATAAGTGGTCCTGCTTGAGAATTAAACAAAATTACTCCAGTCCTTCAGATAAGTTACAGAAAACTTGCTAAAAGTGTCTGTGTAACAGGAGAAATACTGAGGCTTTTACTGAAGACTTCCCTATTGAAAATTACTCCTCCAGGAGTTAACTGTGGCTTATTTCTAGCATGTGTTTTTACATTGACTGATCATTACCAAGGCTTTTAAGAAAGCCCTGAATAAAGAGAGAGAGAGAGAGAGAGAGAGAGAGAGAGAGAGATACAAATTTTGAATCATGATGAGATGGGCCTCTGTCTGGAAGTGAAAATTTTTACTGCTGACCTGAAATCACAAATTCATACTGCTGTTTTATTCACAAAGCACCTGTTACAAAGAATAAAGTAGACATTATGTTTAATTTGAATATCAACAAATAGGAAAACAAAAGAAATTTAGTATAAACAATTTATGTATTCAGAAAATAACACTTTGACTATCAAATGGTGATAGAATTTCCTGTGCTTGCAGAGTTCACAGTCTTTAGGCAATTAAATCACAACACAGTGTTGAAATAAGGGATATAAGGCAATACATCAGTAAGGAACATGACCATATATTGGCAGACGATGATAGCAGGTGACCTGATTGGAATTGGAACATCAAATTCTAAGTTGAACCTTGAATAATGAGTTGGAACTGTATAGCCAAATTTGGTAAATGTGTTATCAGGAGAGATAAATATTCATATTACCACATAGCCATTTTAAGCTTCTGTCCTTTTTTTTTCATTTCTTTTTGGTATATGTGATACATTAATTCGCATTTGTTTTGACTAATTGGTACATCTGTATATCTTGATCATTTTTAGATCCCTTTCCTTCTCTCTATATATTACTCCTTTAAACCTTCTCCTGATCAAATACCTCATCTCTAAAATGTGTGACCCTTGTTTAGAACCATCTTTCTTTTATTTTAATCTTTAATATATTGGAATTTAAGGTTTCTCATATAAGAAAAAATATGTGATATTTAACTTTCTTTGTTAGAATTTTTTCTTTGTCTGTCCTTTTCTGGTTTTGGTGTCAAGGTGATGCTGGCTTTATTAAGTAATTTTGGCAGTATTCCTTCCCTTTCAATTTCATGGAAGAGTTTGAAGAATATGGTTGTTAGTTCTTCTCTAAAGTTCTGCGAAAACTCAGTGACAAATATATTGGCTCCTATACTCTTCTCATTAGGTAAAGTGTTAATTACCACATAATTTTCATTGCCTGTTATTGGTCTGCTAAGGGATTTTATATCTTCTTCATCCAATTTTAGTTAATCTTAGGGGTAAAGAAATTTATCTATTTCTGTAAGATTCACCCATTTATTGGAATATAATTTCAAAATTGTTTCTTATAATCTCTGAATTTTAATAGTGTGCATCTTTTCTCTTTATTTCATAAATTAGCTTAAGGGTTTACTAATCATACTTACCTTTGCAAAGAATCAACTCTTTCATTGATCCTTTGTACTTTTTTCTCACTTTCATTAATTTCTACTCTGATTTTTATCACTTCTTTCATCTAGCAGTTTTGGATTTGAATTGCTCTTGTTTTTCAAGGAACTTGAGAGGCATTATTAGGTTATGTGGGATCATTCTGTTTATCCAATGTAGGCATTCATGTCTATGATCTTTCTTCATAGAACTTTTATATTGTTTTATATCATTTATTTTATT
>NW_004624791.1:7814778-7832966 GCF_000247695.1 Heterocephalus glaber
CAGAGTGTTCCATCTCATTTCCCTTTGGGGTTGCTGTAGGTGATCTGGAAGTCTGGTTTTGAGACTTGTTTACTTCATTTTGACCTGGGGGGTGGGTGCTATTGGTGCGCATGCAACTCACCTCCTCTGAGCTGGGAGCAGTGGAACAGTGGCTCAGAAGCCCCTTCCTCTGGGCCGGGTGCATCAGGTCGGATGGCAGCTGGAATGAGTACTTTTAAAGTGATTAAAGCATAATGTTGCAAAATTATGCTTGAACCAAATAGTCACCCAAGCCCCAAGCTAAACCGTTGTATTTTAATGTAACAGAGTATAATATTTCAGAGCAGCAAAATGCCTTATAGATTAAAAACTACAATTAACCATTAAAGAGATATCACTGCTCAATTTTAACTTAGTGTCAAAAACAAAATATTAATAAATATTTTGTGACAATTAATCATAACTGTCCATTTGATTGGATTAAGAGCATTCTGGGAGAATAGAAAAGTACACCTCTGGGGTTGACAGGTTGGATTGGTGAGAGTCTTTTGAGAAATAATTGACAGGTGAAACAGCAAATGGGAGATGAGGAGAAGAGATTTGTACTGAGTGTGGCAGTACCGTCCAGTTGTGTAGGGGTCTGGATGGAATAAAGGAGAGGACAAATCTCACCAGCACAAGCCCCACTTGCCTCAACTTTGTGACCACTATGAAATGAGAAAATCCCCTCTGCTACATGCTCCCTGCCATTATGACTCTGCTTCAGCTAAAACTTGGAAGCAATACAGTTAAGCAACAACTATTCACTGAAAACTCTAAAATTGTTATTATTCACAAGTATTTTTCCACAGAGATGAGAAGCTAACATGTATCTCAAAATGCTACAAAAGTACCTGTATGAGGCTTCCTTTGTTTCATATCACCAACAAAGAAAATACAGCCCAACGAAATACATGCAAGAAAACATACCTTAACTGAGAGGAACATCAGTTGATCTTTATTAAACTAAATATTAAATAGAGTAACAAACATATAAAACAGAATGAGTTATCATTAATCATGTTTTATATGTGTACTTATGTTCATTAAAATATTCACATTTACATATAATCCATTTGTTCTTGATATCATAATAAATATGTGTCTTAATCTATTTTCTTTTGGTATAGCAAAATGCCAGAGTCTAGGTTATTTATATTAAGAGGTTTATTCACTTTACACTTTTAGAGGTCCAAGAGCCTAGCATCTGCAAACCCTAAATTTCTGTTCAGGGTTTCATGGTGGAAGAACAGTGGATGCATGTAGCAGAGAGATATGTGGGCCAAAAAGAGAAGGGAGAACAGCCTGTTTCATAACAATCTGCTCCTGTGGTTAACAATTCAGTTCAGTCCCATGGGATCAGATTAAGTCTTAAGAGGACTAATACAGTCTCTGTAAAGATTCATTCATGAGGGTGGCGACTCTGTGACTTCATCACCTCCCACTAATCTCCACTTCTTAGAACCCCCTCTACATTGTAAAAAAAACTTCTAGAATATGAACCGTTGTGGGATGATAAACCATATGTATACCATGGATGAACAGAAATAAATATATTTTTTAGTTTTCTCAAGTTTTATTTATAATGTTGTAAATATAAATATACATCCTACAGAAGCAGACCCTCTCTGGGATCCTGAGTAAATATTAAGTGTAAAGAGTTCTGGATTTGCAATGTTTGAGAACCACTCCAGGCTATGAGAAACATAGTTGCTTTGCAACTATCCAGATATAATACTGCCAGCAAACAATATTGACCTCATGTTACGACATAGTAAGCAGAAAGTGACAGATATGGTATCTTGGCTGAAAGGCACATGCACAGCAGATGGTAAAGAGTAAACTTTATTTTAGGATTAAGCTTTTGTTTTTGTCAAGATAAGTGAATTCCTATCATAATAAAAAAGATTTACATACACAGTGTATATATAAATATACAAACTATGTCTGTGTCTATTTAGTCCAACTTGGGGGCCATAAGTTTTGTCAGAGACCTAAGTTCTCTTCTGCTTCTTCCACCTTCCCCTTTAGGTTTCCCTTGGCTATATAACTGAAGCAGGTAATTGCTTAATTCCTGACCATGAAAAGTTTTAAAAAGGAAGAAGACAGTATCCTACTTATAATTATTGTGCTGGTACTTTGCATTTTCATTTACAGTTCTCCTCTACCTTTTTACACTGATTATAATCATTCTTTTCAAGCCTTACATGCATTACATTCTTGAAAACACTAATTTACCATTGGACAAAGCTGTTTTTTCAGTACTTATTTAAAACATAGATATAGGGCATTATCTGACTACACAAAAGCATTTCTTATGCAAATTATTCTGTTCAATCATTTTTAATAAATTTATTGAGTTTAGAATAATTTTCCTCAGCAGTATAATCATTTATTGCATGTTTATGACTACTTTGGTGTTAAAATAATAAATGTTAAATTCGTCAAAACGATTATATAAAATATTAACAGGATGTATAAATGAACATATCATTTTTAACATTTAACGTTCAATCAGATATAGATGCTCAAATATAGTCAATAATTTAAAAAAAAATCAGTGAATTAGGTTAGAATTCATATTCCATGCTTCCTTAGGCTTTTTTATCCAAAAACTGAATTTATAAATCTTCTAGAATTTCCTGTTGTTCTTTAGTGCTAGATTGAGGCCAGAAAACCCTGTTAGAGAGATGAATTGAAGATGAGAAAGACAGAGAATATCTTTGTTAGGGCCAGGGGTCTTCACCAGAATGGAGTGAAGCCCTAAACTGACTCAAATCTCTAGATTTATTGAAGAGCAACAAAGACATAATTTTGATGAGCACATATATTTGTTTTAGTTAGCAAAGCAGGCAAGCAAGGCCTGGTGACAGTTTGGGTGAATAATTAACTTTTAAATGATTGTTCCCTTGGGAGTTTCCTTGTTTTCCCTGCGAGGTCCGTCTCTGCCCAAACCTGCAAAACATCGTGACTTCAAGATGGTTTCACTCCTCGAGGTTAGCAGTCTTCTGCCTCTATAGTCCACCCCCAAGCAGAAATTGACCCACTGGGTGTAGGGGAACTCCACACTTTTGCACAGTGTGCAAAATTTGTAACAGTGACACCGTTGTTAAGTTTGGAAAGTAAGATTTCCATAAAGATAGTGCAAATAGCATTCTTTTTTTTATATAATAACAATTATTACAATTGTTATCGTTAACTAAAATTTTAATAGTAAGCCACTACATTAGTGTTACTATTTATGGAGATAGAAAGATCTTGGAGAAAAGGAGAACATAGTTCTTTTTTGGTACACAAAAATATGTCAAATATGGAGGTCATTAAAATTTGGATCATTATTTAATGACTGTGAGAATGTGAAGGTTACCAGAAAATATTTTTAACTTTAGTTAACAGACCAAAGTTATATGAGACCTAAGCTGTTTTTCCAAAGCAGTCATTTTTACTGAAAAATTAAAATAAATTGTTAAAATCAAATAATAAGAGAGTAACAATAATTAGGCACTGCATATCATTATCTTCAATGTATAATTACTCAGAGTACAAGACATAAACCAAAAAGAAACTTACAAAAAAGAAACAAATATACAATAACACAAATCTATCTTTTCAAGAAAATAAGATAAACTAGAAATATAACTATTGGTTTTGATACTCTTATAAAACTGTAATTTATTTAATACCAACAACCTATTTACAAAAATTGGATTGTGGATTTAATGTATCCTGTATGAGCATAAATAAGACAAGAGAGTCTTTTAATTGTCTTTTCTAATTTAAAAATGGTAGATAATAAATGTTTCTGCTTCTCAAAAAATAACATAAATATTAGCCATTTAAAAATTTGAAATAACCTTTAAATTTTTGTAAATAATAAGTGGGAAATAAAATTTGTAAATATTTAATTAATAGATAAATAATTATTTCAATATACTGATATATTTTTAAATGTACTCTCCCTGTACCACTTCTATTTTAAAATAATAAACATTTGTAAACCACATTTAAGTTAGTATTTCTTAACAATTTAATATTATTCCTTCTTTTTGTAAAAAGAGAGCTATTGTTACATGTGAAATCACTAGAATATTTTTAAAGCATTTTATTTTTCATGCAAATTTTTAGTATGGAAAATTTTAAATAAAATATAACACAATTACAGTATATTATAAACATCCATGTATATATAAGACAGATATTTTAAATTAATTTAAATATATTTCTGTTTCTAGTAAGCAACATTACCAGTTGTATTAATTTTGACCATTGAGTAACTGTTCGGCAATATGAATGACAGAATTATTAAAATATAGATCTTCTAACAGGTCTTCTTACATTATTACTTTGTTTATGTTTCTGCTTCTGCCTGTGAACAGGATTGGAATTAAAGCACTATGAATTGGGGATACCCTCACCTCTCCATATGTTCTATCTTCTCATATCCTCTCATGATATAACACAAATTAACTTGAACCAACAGACATATTATTATTTTTGTTTTTTCTTGTGATTTTTCTTTTCTTTTTAAAATTATTATATGTTTGCATGACATATTGACTATGTTTTTTTGTGGTAAATTGGTACATGCACATAAAAGATCTCAATTCTTTTTTTCATCCCCTTTTCCACCCTTCCTTCCCCACTTCATCTCCTGATCCGTTTCCCATTTGAAAAAGATCTCCCTACTTCCTATTATTTATCTTTTATTTTACTTTCTATTTCTATTTTGCATTTCTTATATGACAGACCAAATGACATTAAAGCTTATTTATCTGATTTATTGCACCTAAAAATATTGGCTCAAAGTGCATCCATTTTAGAACAAATGGTATTTAAATTTATCCTTCTTTATGGCAGAGTAGCATTCCATTTTGTGAAATACCAGTTTTTTCCATTCATCCGATACACATACTATTCTGTAGTCACCAAAGTCAGTGCATACCCAACATGTGCACATGTGTATATGATGTATGTGAATATGTGTGTATGTATCACCAGATAAACATTTATTTAGGTCATGTGTTTTTTTTTTTTTTCTTTTTGGTACCGGGGATAGAACTCGGGTCTTTGCACTTGCGCAGCAGGCGGCGAAACCACTGAGCTAAATCCCCGGCCCCAAGGGCATGTATTTTTAAAGCCAAATAATGTTAGTCCAAGAAATGTTATTTTTCATATGAAAATAATAAGCATTTTCTTATACACTATATATTGTCTTGCATAAAGCTTTATGAAATGTCTTCCAGTGATACAATTTTAAATATTTGCTCCACAATACCTACTGACTATGTTCCAGGTTGTCATTTTAATAAGTGAACAATAATTGGCAGAAGAAATTGTGGTAATATAAATATTTCTATTTAATTTTACAGGTACTTAGAATCAATTTAGAGGTTAATATGTCCAAATAGGCAATAATTTATATATTTATTACTCTAGTGTTAATGTTACCTGCTTTTTTCTTATCATCATGTCTACAATTCATGTCACAAGATGTAAGTCAACAGTGCTGTTTATTATTAAGAATATTTATCCACAACAAATGAACAAATGGAATAATGAATGATTCCTCATTGATACTGCCAAATTTATATCTATTTTAAAAATTTTGTAATAAATTATATATACAACAAACATACATAAAGTTTTAACATACACCATGATTTTTATAAAATGATTCCACCTATATAATTAGAATTAAAATCAAAGAATAATATTATAAAAGTCCTCTTAAATATATGGAGAAAACTTCATAATTTAACCTTTACACCAAAAACACAGTTAAAAAACAAAAGTAGACAAATGAGAGTACATTAAATTTACAAACTTTCATAGAGTAAATGATACAAACAACAAAGTGAAAAGCAAACTACAAAATAGAAGAAGATATTTGCAAACTGCATGTCTGATAACAGATAAATATCCAAAATACTCAAAGAACTTTCAGAGTTCAAGAACAAGGGAGTCCAATAAATATGTTTAAGCATGGGCAAATTATTTGAGTAGCTATTTTTCCAAAACTAATATGCAGAAGGCCCACAAACTTATGAAAACCTCCTCAAGATGATTAATCAGAGAGATGCATGTCAAAACCACCCTGAGATATCTTTCACACATTATAATAGAAAATACTTAAAAAAAAAATTGAGGATGATGTGAAGAAACTGGAACTCTACATTACTGGTGAGATTTTAAAATGATACAATTTGTATGGAAAAGTATGTGGAGGTTTTACAAAAATATAAAAGTAATACTGATACATAATCCAGCAAGCTTACTTCTGAAATCTATATCTGAAATAGATGAAAGCAGGGTCTTGTAGAGGCATTTTTATGTCCATGTTTATTAAAGTAGTATCTACAATAGTCACAGGGTAGAAGCAACAAATGTACATCTCCAGGTGAATGAACAAAATAGGTACACATAATGTGTTGCAGTTAACAACCATGGCAATGTGCAAAGGATGAAAGATTACATGGAGTCAATGTCCAATTCATTCTCCAAGAAGCCCCAGAGGGGGTGCCCTTAACAGAGATAGTCTCATAAAGCATTCCAAACTGAAGCTCAGCATGAGAAACTTTCATAAAGACAGCTCCAAACTGAAGCTTCAGTGGCTTTTTATTGATAGAACCAGGAAGCTAGGTTAGAGAACAAAGATATCTGTGGAAGAATTAAATTAGGGAAAAGGTGAAGGATAGGGGAAGGTCAGAGTAGTTTGTTACATGACTGACCTTAGGGCCAATTTAACTAATAAAGCAGAGTATGGGGAGGATGAGGGCCAGAGCATTTATTCCTTAAGCGAATGTATTTTAATCCTACTTGGATTTATGGCCCTGGATGCTATTTTAAAATCTAACAATGCATTCCAGGAGGTTTTGAGCATGTGCCTCCAAGAGTCCCTTACCTTTGCATATTCAACTCATAGATACCTCTGGCCAATGTTCCCCCCAAAATGGAAGAGTATACAACTTTAAAATTTTTTTATAAAGAATTTTTTCACAGGCTACAACATGGATGAATCTATAAGATGTTATGCTACATGAAATAAGCCAATCAAAAAATAGTATTAGTACACTTAAAAACAAAGGAGCTAAATGAATTATTTCCTTTCCTCCATTTACCTATAAACACTACATTGCCCTAATGGTTACCCATGCTTCCATTGTCCTAAAAGATGTTCAAAAAAAAAAAAAAAGAAGTCTAGGAGGTCATCAGGTGGCAGCACACTGACAGTAGTGATGAAGTGGAAGGCATCTAGAGTCAGGGGTGTTTGACCCTTTAAATACTGGAAGCCTGGGTTATCAAGATCTCTTTTTCCCTTTCTCTTTTCTTCTGTTCCTGATGCTACCATTGTGCAATCTTTAATAAAAGTAGCTACTTACTACATACTACGGGGTGTACACTTGACAATTTTGTTTCTCATTGTACACAACTGGACTAGATTTGGCTCATTTAAATGTAACATTCATATTGTGTGATTAAACCTAAAAGAGATCTAAAGCTGTGAAATTCATAGAAACAAAAAGCAGAATGAAGTGTAACATTTGGAGAATTTCAGACAGGAAAGATAACAAAGTTCTACAGATCTGTTTCACAATGGTAATATACTTAACGTTACTTTATCATTAAAATTGTTTAGCTTGTACTAATTGTTCAGTTTGTACTAATTGTTTAGTTTTATATTACCTCTTTCTAAAATCAAAATGCTATCAGCAACCCAGAAATTTTTTCAAATCCTTCCTGGACATCTCACCTCAAAGATGAGTATACCTATAAATTTATCATTTCTTTATGGTGATTGCATTTAAATTCCTCCCTTCTAAGTATTTTGAAATATGTATCATTATTTTAATTATATTCATTTTATTACCCCATAGTTCATCATAAATTATTCCTCATATGTAACTCTAACATTGTCCCTACTGACCAATTTTTCACCAATCCATCCTCAACTTTTCCAACCCTCTGGTAAATACTATATGTAAATCAAATTAATAAACAAGGTCAATAAATCCTGAGCTCACTTCCAACAGTACAATGTATGTAAGTTTTATATTTGAAATACACTTTATACATTCCGTATAAGAATCTAATATGGTATCTATTTTTTGTCTAAATGCTTTGTCTAATTTTATCTAAATGGTTTTTTAGCTTTGTTGCATTTGCTATATTTTACAGCAACACTGTTCAATAGAAATTTATGCCATAATAAAAATTTTGTGTGTGAGGATATTTTGTGCGCCCAATATATAGTCACTATCCTTTTGTATCTATTGCATACATAAATTGTTGCTAGTTCTACTGACTGATCTAAATTAAAATTTTAGGTTATTTTAATGATTTTAGATGAAAAATTTCAGTAGCTACACTACTAATTACTACAATATTTGACAATAGATGTCAATTTTCATTTCTATAAATATGACAAGGGAGTTAAATTCTTTATCATGAATAAAGTTTTAGTTTATTTCCCATTTTTGATATATGCAAATATTGTTTGATATGAATAGTATTGTACATATTGTAGGTAAATGTATGTCTTCATTTCTTTCTGTGTATGCCTGTTATGTGATATGTTTCTACATAGCTTTAGTAGATTATGTTAAACAGCGATTTTTACAAATGTGCACATCCAAAGGCTGTATGAAAGCTTCAACTGTTCATACAATTCTCAACAGTTTTCTTTTACAAGCATTGCCTATTTGTGTCATTTTAGTAATTCTGCTAGGTAGTGCATATCATATTGTCTGAATACTTTCTACTTGTTATTCAGTCACATTGATATTCAAGTCATTAAGTTGCAAAGATGTGACTGGGCACACAATTGTTTTCTTTCATCCAGGATTGATAATTAGTAATTTTCCATACTCATTTAATAATTATTTATAGTAATTCTGCATATTTAATAAATTCACCTTATTTCTCATTCTTGGTAATATTTTAAAGTTAATATTCTTATTACATATTTATTATTTATTAACTGAATAACCATTTTATCTAATTATTTCTGAGAACTATACACTGTAATTGCATATCAAAAAATAAAATAGATAAAAGGACTTTTAAATAATTTCTACTTTTGTTTGTGTTTCGATTGAGGCCATAGTTCTCTATTTTCTAATAATTGCAAGATAATTTTAAGTTACTGAAGACATAACCTGTATACTTTCACAATCATACGAAGAACAGGAAAACTGCATAGGTGATCTTTTTATTAATCCCCATGTTCACCCATTGCTGACAGAACTTTTACTCAAATTCTCCCCTATTAGAAGATTATATAAGTCATCTCAAGAGAGCTTTTACAACTTTTCATTTTATTTTCTTGTTTTTCTTCCAATTGGTGTTTTTGTTTTTTTAACTTCACAGAGACAGGGCTCCAGTAAATGATTAAACAATTCCTGTGCCCTGGTTACATATAAATAATTCTAAACTGAGGGACCACATGGCAACCTATTCAGGATTCCTGAAAATTCAGGAGCTATTCTCCTATCCTTATTTCTAATAAAACTTTCTTAATCTCCTTCTTTGATTCTCAACTTCATTTTTCAGTGTTTTGCAGAATCATGAGCATGGTACACGTGGTAACATCAGTAGGAAATTTCAAAGCTCCCAACATTCAGACTGTGGCGTGGATACTGCTTGCTTAACCATGATTTGATTATGTGGTGTGGCAGTTAGAGTGGAGTGTTAACTTGATTGGTTTGGGATCTGCCTTTAGGATTGATGGAACACACTTCTAGCCCAGTTCTCTTACAGAGTATTTATAGTAAACGGGGATCTTATAATAAAGTAGTTATTTTGCATTTCAACTTCCCCAAAATCATTGGAGGGAGTGGGGTGCATTCCATTTTACAGAAGAAATTCATTGTATTTTAAATTCCTCAAAATTCAGGAGTTCAGGAGGGGGTCTGTCTTTTTAAGAGGGACAGGGAGCATTCCATGTTGCCTGGGAAATGTTCATTCCTGGTCAAAGTCCTAGATTACTGTGTATTCTTATTTTAATTTCCCTTAATATAACTGAGTTCCCCACTATCTCTGGCCCTTCCCCTAGCTAGCTGTCGCACTCATATTAGTGGTACAGGAAATAATACCAGAGAAGGAATATGAAATATGATGTTTTGGATTTCGCTGTGAACAATTGAAAGACTCACTGGAGATGGAAGAGCAGGGGTAAAACAACAAAATTTATTTGCTAGCAGGCTAGCCTCACAGGAACATGCCTTCAAGGACTGATCCTGAGTTGCTTAGGGTGAGTACTTTTGCCCATGAGGCATGGTGACTGTTATCTTGGTTTAGACCTCTGGCCTCATTTGGGTGGGGGTTGCAGTTAGGCAGTGGTGCAGGCATTTGCTTATCTCATGCCTACAAACTTGTGGTTAATGGCAAAATATCTGGTATTGCTACTCTGAGAAGTGAAACAGCATTCTCAGAAGTAAAGGAAGCAAGTGAAGCAAATTACAGAAGCAGAACAAGGCAGGCAATTATTTTATATTTTTCTTAACAGTGATATCTCCCAACCTGTTAGCTTTATGATACACTAGTTCCTGTTCTCTAAAAATCAAACAATTAATTCTAGGAACAAAGAAGTTTCAAGTGTAAGAAGATATTTATTGATCAGAATGCTCTTGAGGGGCAAGAAGGGTCCCAAGTGGGTAGCCAGGAACCCAACTTTACAGAGGAGTTTAATAGGGTGAAACGCATGTGGGTATAATGTGGGCCACAGCCATGATCATCCAATAAGGTTACAAGTATAGTCACTTAGGTAATAGTAGTCCAATTGGGAAACAAGTCATGTAACAAGCATGGATGGAAAGAACAAAAATTTTCCTAGGAAGTACTGGGTCCAGAGGTCTCTGGTCACCCACTGGGGTGGTTAATGTCTATCTAGACTTCATTAGGCCCAGTGTTTGTTTTTTGAGGAAGTTTGTAGGTCTGGTCATCTTGTCTTTATCTTGAGGCCTAGTTTTAAGCTGATGTGTGTCTGGTGGACACTGTGGTGTGTTTCACCTTTGTCCTAACCCTCTCAAGGACACAGCCCTATCTGACTTCCTATATTTCTAACTAGCTCCTCTATCTATAATACTAATAAAATAAAGTATACTCCACACTGGGTTATTTAGATTAAGGTATGTGTACTCCCATGTCACTGCAGCATTATTCATAATAACCAATGAAATATTTATCAGTCAACATATGAATGGATAAAGAAACTGTAATACATATTTGCCAAGGAATATAATTTAGCCCTAAAATCACTGAAATTATTCAACTTTCTACAATATATATGTAATCTAAGATTTATACTAAAAGAAACTATTCAGACACAGAAAAATATCGCATAATCTCACTTTTATATGTTATTGTTATTGGAATCTCTTGGCTTTTGATTTTTCTGGCTGGCTATGTCAAAATATAATTAGGTAGCTCTTTCTAAAAATGATTAACCAATCAAATGTTTCTGGGTTTTGCGTTATTCTCCTCTCCTTCTGGAGTTAGAGTCCAGGTTCTTGTCATTTCAAACAAAGAATTGAATGAAATGACCAAAAAGCAGTGGGAAGGTTTATTTGAAAATGTAAAAGTGAAAAGGGAGAGAAACTGGCTCTCCAGAGTGAGCATGGGCCAAGTAGAAGAAGAAAAAGCAAGATAAAAGTACACCCTGGAGGAAACAAGGTGGGCTATTGTGAGGAAAGCCACAATAGCAAGCTCTTCTTGGTGTCTGCGTCCATTTATAGTGTCCAATTCTTGAGGAAGCTCAGAAAAATTTCTACATTTAGTCCTGAGAGGCGGTGCTGCGGTCCCTCACCTCAGGTCAAGTTAGGTCTAGGCCATTCTATTGAAAATCTACTTGAGTTCTTGTGAGAAATCCATGTGCAGGGCTTTGGAAACTATTCAGCATATGTGTTCTGGGATCTTGTAATTAATAGGTCATTCCTACTTCCCCAACCAGCTCTGCCTCACCCTAATAGCCTATGCCAGTATTATTTTAACAATAAATGAAATATACAGACAATAAAGATAAGTAAGACTCAGCTAAACAAATAATGCATTTATTGTCTCATATGTGCAATCAAAAAGCATGGGATGACATTAAAGTAGAAAGGGAATTATTAGAGAAGAGGAATTGACCAAAAAAAGGATAGGTGAAGGAAAGGTGCTCTATCTATTTTGTATGTATAGTATTTATAAATTTGCTAAATCTTATTAATCTGTATAACTAATATGTTCAAATAAAAAATCAAAAATAAATTAATAGCTACAATGGGTAAGGTGTGGAGGTTCTGAGGAAATTGGAAAATACATGTCAGCAGATACAAAATAGCAGATATGTAGGTTGAACAAGTCTGGATATGTAAGCTACAACATGAGCATTATGGTTAATAAAAGTATAATACATATAAGATTCACGCTAATTGAGATTTTAGTTGCTCTTGCCACAAAAAATGGTAGCTGCACGATGATGTACATATTAATTTGCTTCAGAACAATAACCATTTTAATGCCTATTTGTATAATATCATGTTGAAGATCTAAAATATACTTGATAAAATTTAGTTTTAAAAAATGACCTAATATTCTTCCTTAAATAGCCAAGAAATGGTAATTTGTAGATGCTCTTTTAAAATAATTTTCTGCTTATAAATTTGGTAAATAAATTGTTTTAATTTTTAATTAATCAAAAATATCATTTTATAATCAGAAAAACTATTAAAGAATTTGTATATGACCAGCTGGCTAATGGTTATTAGTCCATTAATTAGTCAATGTTTATAGATTACAAGGCATACATTTGTAAATATGATGAAAATAAAAAAATTATGTGTGTAGATATTGATTTACCACAGTGGTTTCTTTTTGCAATATAATTACATAGCTATTGGTCCATAACAAAATTAATTTCCATTCACACTTCAATCTCAATCCAACACAGACAAACACACACACACACTGGCACAAATATGCACACCATGTGAGACAGTACATATTTTAAATAATGAAGATTATGTTTCTTTCTTTACTTGTTCTTTTTTTATTTTATAAAGAAGTAAAACAAAAATTTGTCACAAAATAATAAAAGAATAAAAATTATACACAATGTATCATTTTCTTCAAAGTAGTTACTCTAGTACAAGACAGAGACAAAAAGATTAGTCTACAAAAAAACCCCCCCAGATAATATCATAAAACTTTCTTTTCAATGAACTAAGGGAAACTAGTAGCATAAATGAAACAAATTAGCTTATATATTAAAATATTTTTGAAACAACAGAAGAGGTATGTGTTAGTTACTTTTCTCTCATTGCTGAAACAAAATACTCAACACCCAAAATTAAAGAGGGAAAAGTTTATTTGGCTTACAGTTCGTAGAGGATTCAGTCCATAACTGGCTGGCTCCAAGACAGGGTGACAGTGGAGCAACAGTTCATGGCAGCAGAAGGTAACAAAAGCAACAAGGAACCTTAACAGGATCTTTCTGCCCCTTTTGTCTTCTTCAGACTGCTTAGGGTGGGTAACACTCACAACCTTAATCCTAGTGCCCTTGGGCCTAACTGGACCATGAATCAATCACACACTCTAGATTCAGCCATCTCTGAAAAAGCTTGAGGCTTTAGGAGGACATTTAAACAGAAGCCATAACAAGGTAATTCAGGGAATTATTTGAACTTCTCCCTACTTCCTATTTATCTATCATATATACATATATATATATATATATGTATGTATTTTTTTGTTATTACCTTCAATACTATCTCTCAAAAGAGCTCCAAATTCTGATTTTAAAAATAAAATGTTGTTGAACTAAAATAATAAAAGTGCATATACATGAAGACTATGACATGTGTGAGTCATACATGAATACTATAACATGTGTGAGTAGAGGAATGGGAAGAAAGATATGAACCAGGAGTCAGCAGCCTGTTTCCAAAGAGCTGGCCTTGAGTCAGTGTACTTAAGACCTTTAATCTGTATTTTAAAAACCAATATGTATAGAAGGAGAAACAGGAAAAGTGGTGTGAGCACAGTGCTTCTACTCAAATTGTGGCCTAAGTAGTTTCAATATATGATCAATACTATGTCCATCTCCTCCACACAGAAAGATTTAAAAAAGAAAATCTATAGGGATACTCAGAAAGGCTAAAGTTTATTTTTCTACTCTCTAAAAATATGCAAGTTGAGGGCCGGGAATTTAGCTCAGTGGTTTCGCCTCCGGCTGCAAAGCGCAAGGACCAGAGTTTGATCTCCTGTACCAAAAAATATATAAATAAAAATATAAGATAAAATAAATAAAATAAATATACAAGTTGAACTGGTTTTTCTGTCATATTTGGCTGTAACCTCAAAAGTTTCTTTGTGGTTTTGATTCCATTTGAATTATATTGATTTTCTTGAAAATAAATTTACGTCAAATAAAATATCAGAATATTATGCATTTTACTGGTTCAATCAAAAAGTTTGTCATAATTTAATTTATTTTAATATGACATCTCCTAAAATATTGTTGAGTCAAACCTATCACACTGTAAGTGATATGCTAAGTTGTTAAAAACTTACAATGTTAAAATTTTTTATAAACCTATAACAGTAAAAAGCATATTGCCAAGAACAATGGAATGTGTGTTGAAAATAATGAGAAGTAGTTTAAGTATGTAAAGGGAGATTAATGTGTCTTTTATCGGAATATTTTTTAAGGTAAATATATATGGTATTGTATTTTCTATTGCCACAGTATGTAATTACTAAAGTGATAATTCACATGTATAGGATCTCCATACTCTAGGATTTTACATTTCTATTCTTATAATATTATTATAGGAAGCTAAGTTAGATAGGAATTAATATACAGTCGGAGTGGGACTGGGCTCTCAAGAAAGTCAGGAGAAAAAATACAGACATCAGAATTGTGGCTGGAGGAGTTTCTGAAGAAAACCAGGACTCAAGATAAAGATGCAATGGCCAGACATACATGTTTCCCTAAGAGACAAGCAGTAACTTAAATTTATACTATAATTAGACCATGTGGTCCAAGAAATCCAGATAGGTAGCACCCAGGTGGATGACCAGAACATTCAGACCCATACCTTCCCCAAAGTGACTTTGTTCTTTCCATGTACCCTTGCTATGTGTCCCACTGCCCTTTTGGATCAATATTAGCTAAGCAGCTACACTTATAAACCTGTAAGTTTTTATAGTTTGATCCACATTGTACCCACAGTGTGACTTCTCTGTATCAATTACTGCTGACAAAGGGTTTCAGTGGCAACCCACTTTTGGGACCCCTCCTGTCTCCCAGGAGCTATGTCTCAATAATCCATTTCTACTCTTAAGCTCTTTTTTTTTTTTTTTTCCAGAATTCATGCTTCACTTTTAGGGAGCACAAACTTGGCACATCTGGAATCCAATATGTTGGAAGTTATATTTACCCTGTATCAATATTTCTAGTGTTCTACATTCTCTCTTGCAACATGAATATTTAATTTCCTAATTGGTTTATTTGCAAACTACAATTTAAGCCAGTCAACTGAGAAAAAAAAAAAAAAGCACAGAGATTTGGCAAGGTTTATGATCAATAAAGCCAAGAATATATTTGCTTTACTAGTGCTTCATTACTTAGGAATAAAACTAAATGTTTTTTCACTCAGGTTAAGTTTTGGAATATCTCATATAGAATCCAAATGGGCATCTTCTGTTATGCTAAAGTGTTAAGGGCCAGGGATTTAGCTCAGTGATTTCGCCGCCTGCTGCTCAAGCACAAGGACCTGAGTTCAATCCCTGGTACCAATAAAATGTTAATAATGATAATTATTTTTCTCAGCATCTTAAAAAAATAACCACCAGAAAATGTTGTTCATTACCTTATTTTAATCCACAATAACTTTTTGTCATCTAAATAATGCAACACCATTGATAGACTATTAGATTTTTGGAAACATACAAAGATATGTATTGAGAATTTTATAATTTCAGTATCTTATTCTTCTAATCAATATAGATTCAGCCTCTACTGACATAATTTTTGTGTTAAGCTATTTGAGTGATATAATTTAAGTCAGGACATCAGGCTTTTTTGAGCATTCATTTTAAACCATGCTCTTGATTTATTATAGGAAAAAGCAGCTGAAGCCATATGTTCCCTGGCTGGTAACAAAGTATTTTAGAAATTTAGAGAATATTTGGGGAGACCCTTTCCATTTCAGAGGAATAAAAGAGACAGTGAAAAGATACAGGTGAGCCTTTGGTTTCAAACATATGTATGCTCATATTAAGTAGAGACGAGTAAGAAAAGAATTAGAGAATTGTAGGGGTATAACTGTTATGTGCAATGTTAGAAAAGGGAAGGGTATGTTTTGAACATTAGATTTTAGACTAATGTGCTAGGGGCAGCTAAGAGTGTAAATTTATGAGTAAGGAAAAAGACTAAATGATAGATTGGTCACTTAGCATTCTGTCATTCCCCTCAAATGTTTTTGTTTTGTTTTACTTTTTTTACCAGAATTTGGATACTTTAATTCTTTATTAATGTATGTTTTGATATATAAATCATATTCATTTGGGAATATATATATATATATATATATTTCTGGATCATTCTTGATCATTTTTTGCCTCTTTATCTTACTCCTACCCACCCTTCTTCCTTTTTCCCCAATTCCCTTCCCTTTATTTAAAAGTCTGCTGCCCTATATTCTACAATTTCTACTTTTGCTCTTTAATTATTTTGATCAGGGAAATGTTAAAGTCGATGATGCTGGATCAAATTAAAGTACTTTTCACTCAAAACTAAAATGATATAAAATAGAGAGGCCTTGACACTTATGATAGTACTCACTAGAGAAAATAAATTTTAGACTTTGTTTAGTGTTTATCTTGTCCTGAATTATTTATTTATTGGAATTTATGCTCATTTCTATGAGAAAACACTTTTGAATTTGAAAGTGAGATTTGCAAATGAGTAAAATGAAAACGCTCTAAATTTCTTTTTTAAAAATTTTATTTTATTGGTACAATTTAGGTATGCAATATGATGATATTCATCATTGTAAATCTGCACCTTTACATAATCTCTCTGTGTTCTTCTTTTTCCCCCTTCCCCTGCTCTCACTTCAACCCCTCCATTCCTCCCTATTTAAAAAGACTTTGTTTAGACTTTTTTCATTTTTTCATATTAATTCCATTCCCTTCTTTCCTTTCCCATATCCCTCCCACTTCCCCTTCCCCTTTGCCCCTTTTCTTCCTATTTCACATTATCTATTATATGTTTTAGTCCTTATTTACACTTTCAGTTTCTCATACTAGAGAAATTGTTTGATATTTACACATGTATTCTGTTTATTTCACTTAAGAGTATCGCCTCAATGTGCATCCATTTAGCTATAAAAGTCTCGAATTGCTCATTTTTTATGGATGAGTAGTACTCCATTTTATAAAAAACATACATTTTCTTTATTGAGCCTCCAGCTGATGGGCATTTGGGCTGCTTCCAAGTTTTAGCTATTACAAATTGTGCTGCTGTGAACATGGGTACACGTGTATCACTATGGTATGATTCTTTTAATTCTTTGGGTAAGATACACAGCAGGGGAATAGCAGATTAAATGGGACTTCCAGTAATAGTTCTTTGAGGTATCTCCATACTGATTTCCACAATGTTTGCATCAGTCTACACTCCCACCAGCAGTGGAACAGGGTTCCTCTTTCCCCTCCGCCCCACTACCATTTGTTATTGGTTTATTTCATTATAGCAGCCATTCTTTCTGGAGTGAGGTGAAATCTCAGCCTTATTTTCATTTGCAACTCTCAAGTGACCAGTGATGTACGACATTTTTTCATATGTTTCTTTGCTATTTCTACTTCTTTGTCTGAGATATACCTGTTCATTACAGATGCCCATTTTCAGGCTGGGTCTTTAAATTTGGGAGGTCTGATTTTTTTAAGTGCTTTATAGATTTGAGATAGTAGGCCTTTGTCTGAGGAAGAGCAGGTGAAGATATTTTCCTGACATTGTGGTTTGTCTCTTCACACTGTTGGTGGTTTCTCTTGCTGTGGAGAAGCTTTTCAATAAGAAGATATCCCACTTGTTGATTGTTTGTGCTAGTTCACAAGCAACTGAGGTTTTGTTCATAAAATCTTTTCCTACACCAATGTCTTCAAGAGTTCTACCTAACCTCTGTTCC
>NW_004624791.1:7840471-7858116 GCF_000247695.1 Heterocephalus glaber
AAAAACAAAGGAGCTAAATGAATTATTTCCTTTCCTCCATTTACCTATAAACACTACATTGCCCTAATGGTTACCCATGCTTCCATTGTCCTAAAAGATGTTCAAAAAAAAAAAAAAAGAAGTCTAGGAGGTCATCAGGTGGCAGCACACTGACAGTAGTGATGAAGTGGAAGGCATCTAGAGTCAGGGGTGTTTGACCCTTTAAATACTGGAAGCCTGGGTTATCAAGATCTCTTTTTCCCTTTCTCTTTTCTTCTGTTCCTGATGCTACCATTGTGCAATCTTTAATAAAAGTAGCTACTTACTACATACTACGGGGTGTACACTTGACAATTTTGTTTCTCATTGTACACAACTGGACTAGATTTGGCTCATTTAAATGTAACATTCATATTGTGTGATTAAACCTAAAAGAGATCTAAAGCTGTGAAATTCATAGAAACAAAAAGCAGAATGAAGTGTAACATTTGGAGAATTTCAGACAGGAAAGATAACAAAGTTCTACAGATCTGTTTCACAATGGTAATATACTTAACGTTACTTTATCATTAAAATTGTTTAGCTTGTACTAATTGTTCAGTTTGTACTAATTGTTTAGTTTTATATTACCTCTTTCTAAAATCAAAATGCTATCAGCAACCCAGAAATTTTTTCAAATCCTTCCTGGACATCTCACCTCAAAGATGAGTATACCTATAAATTTATCATTTCTTTATGGTGATTGCATTTAAATTCCTCCCTTCTAAGTATTTTGAAATATGTATCATTATTTTAATTATATTCATTTTATTACCCCATAGTTCATCATAAATTATTCCTCATATGTAACTCTAACATTGTCCCTACTGACCAATTTTTCACCAATCCATCCTCAACTTTTCCAACCCTCTGGTAAATACTATATGTAAATCAAATTAATAAACAAGGTCAATAAATCCTGAGCTCACTTCCAACAGTACAATGTATGTAAGTTTTATATTTGAAATACACTTTATACATTCCGTATAAGAATCTAATATGGTATCTATTTTTTGTCTAAATGCTTTGTCTAATTTTATCTAAATGGTTTTTTAGCTTTGTTGCATTTGCTATATTTTACAGCAACACTGTTCAATAGAAATTTATGCCATAATAAAAATTTTGTGTGTGAGGATATTTTGTGCGCCCAATATATAGTCACTATCCTTTTGTATCTATTGCATACATAAATTGTTGCTAGTTCTACTGACTGATCTAAATTAAAATTTTAGGTTATTTTAATGATTTTAGATGAAAAATTTCAGTAGCTACACTACTAATTACTACAATATTTGACAATAGATGTCAATTTTCATTTCTATAAATATGACAAGGGAGTTAAATTCTTTATCATGAATAAAGTTTTAGTTTATTTCCCATTTTTGATATATGCAAATATTGTTTGATATGAATAGTATTGTACATATTGTAGGTAAATGTATGTCTTCATTTCTTTCTGTGTATGCCTGTTATGTGATATGTTTCTACATAGCTTTAGTAGATTATGTTAAACAGCGATTTTTACAAATGTGCACATCCAAAGGCTGTATGAAAGCTTCAACTGTTCATACAATTCTCAACAGTTTTCTTTTACAAGCATTGCCTATTTGTGTCATTTTAGTAATTCTGCTAGGTAGTGCATATCATATTGTCTGAATACTTTCTACTTGTTATTCAGTCACATTGATATTCAAGTCATTAAGTTGCAAAGATGTGACTGGGCACACAATTGTTTTCTTTCATCCAGGATTGATAATTAGTAATTTTCCATACTCATTTAATAATTATTTATAGTAATTCTGCATATTTAATAAATTCACCTTATTTCTCATTCTTGGTAATATTTTAAAGTTAATATTCTTATTACATATTTATTATTTATTAACTGAATAACCATTTTATCTAATTATTTCTGAGAACTATACACTGTAATTGCATATCAAAAAATAAAATAGATAAAAGGACTTTTAAATAATTTCTACTTTTGTTTGTGTTTCGATTGAGGCCATAGTTCTCTATTTTCTAATAATTGCAAGATAATTTTAAGTTACTGAAGACATAACCTGTATACTTTCACAATCATACGAAGAACAGGAAAACTGCATAGGTGATCTTTTTATTAATCCCCATGTTCACCCATTGCTGACAGAACTTTTACTCAAATTCTCCCCTATTAGAAGATTATATAAGTCATCTCAAGAGAGCTTTTACAACTTTTCATTTTATTTTCTTGTTTTTTTTTTTTTTTTTGGTATCAGGGATTGAACTCGGGTCCTTGCGCTTGCGCAGCAAGCAGCGAAACCACTGAGCTAAATCACCGGCCCTCATTTTATTTTCATTGGAGAACATTGAACATGATGGATAACAATTCATAACTTAGAAACCAGCTTCTAGAAGCTGAAAGTCTGATTGGGCAGCAAACATGTCCACAACAATAATAGTGTTAAGGAATGCTCATATCAAAATTCAGAGGAATGAAAATGTTCAGTACAAAACATTACTTCTCCTCTTTGAGTCTCTGTTTCTGTATTTGTGAATTAGGGATAAAAAGAATACTCATCACATTACAAGTGTATTTTAACATTTTACTTAGCTAAGGCAAATGCTAATGATTTGGGCAGGTTTCTTGTTCCTTTTCACTCGAGCCCTTTTCACATTCAGATAATCTAACCAATGAGGTCCCTTCTCTCCTTTTTCTTAGAATTCTTACTATATAAAACTTGATAACTCTTTCTTTGCTTCTTTGAGATATACAACTTTAAAATCCTCTTTCCAGGTTTATATTGTCCTTCCAAGGACCTGGGACTCCTACTTTGAAATGGAATCATCATGGAAGATGATGAATCTATCATTGCCTCTGTCAGAGGCCAAGTACCTAGCTCTTGTGATCCTTTGCTGAAAGCTGTAAGACTACCTCCAATTAAGAAGATAAAAAAGCACATTTTTCCATTCAACAAGGCCAATTAAGAAACACAGATGATATATAATCCCTACCATCCCAGCTCCTAAAAAATCATTTAACATGATTTCTTCCATTGTAGTAAGTTAGAGTCCATCTGGACTATCATCCTTGTTTTAGTAGACTTTAGTGAAAAATTTTTGTCCGATTTAATTTTCTCTGATGAAAGTTTTGTCACTTGTTGCTGTAATGAGATAAATATATATATATTTAATATGTAATATATACATCTAATATATACATGTAATATGTTCCATGTAATATTATGTGTAGTACATATATATGTAATATAGGATATATATCTATATCTAGATATATATCTATATATTTTTTTGGTACTGGGGATCAAACTTGGGACCTTGTGCAGCAGGCCCCAGAACCACTGAGCTAAATCCCTGGCTCCAGGATATATGTATTTTTTTTTCACAGTCTGGATATAAAATGCCCCACAAAGGCATGGTCCTTGGATTAGAACTACCTGAATTGGGAGTTAGTATGAAGTACCGCACTGCCATAGGCCACAAAAGATGCAATCAAGTGAATATAGATTTCAGAGAATGTGATCCAAAAATAAATCTTTCCTCTTTATAAAGTGATTATATCAGGTAGTTTTTCTGTGAAGCAAAGGTGACTAACGCATATATGATAATTATCAATTATATAGTCTTCTCAGCCATCCTTGAAATTAATAACTTTTTCATCCTCATTTTCAAAATGGAAAATAATAAGTGGACTAATAGAAAAATAAGGAAATTACCTAAAGTCAACCATATTAGCATTGAGTCTGCTTTTCTAAAACAGTAAAGATATTCAGTTTTTTTAGTGTAATATCTAGGCATGGACAGCAAGACACTGGTATCCTGGAAAACGCATCCCTCTGTGGTTGTATTATAGATAGGTGAGCTAGATAGAAATATTATAAGGTTCCCCTCCTGCCCCTCAGGAACTTTCCTATCAATAAATATTCTCCTACTCTGAATGTCGTTTGTTTCTAGGACTCTATTCTTTGATTTCTAGGGAACAAGAACTCGGCGTATCATACAGTTAACAGGTTGGGAGATATCATATTTCATATTTCATCTCTGTTATTTCCTGTAACAATTGTAAACTCAGTGTCAGTAAAGAATCAAAGAAGCAGAGTTTAAAATAAAAGAAAACAGTTTATTTGAAAGGATTTGAAAGGGGGGAGAGAAAAAAGAAAGACAGCTACTCTGGACAAGTAGGGAGTACTCAAAAATGAATACCTGGGGAATTTTTCCCCTCCATTCCTATTATGGGATCCTTCTCCTCATGTAGGCTCCTGGAATCTGATTGGCTCCCTGGCTGTCTTTGATTGTAACATTGGATTTCTTCCTCCAGCCATGACTTTTCCCTGCCCTTTTGTGTTGGATAGGGATATGGGTAAGGGCGTTATGGAAAAGTAGTTTAAGGCTTAGGTAGTTTAAGGCTTAAGGATTAAAAGCAAAGTGTGAAATTCTTACATTAATTGCACTATCTGGGAACTCCCCATGCCTAGTTTCTTCCTCTTTCATTACCTTTGTCTTTCTAATTGCTTGACTCTAGCTGTAAAGGCAGAAACTGCCTGTAGAAGGATTAATTTTCAATGAAACTCAAGGAGGCCTTCATCCTATCTTTTTCCTACCTACAGGGCCCCCTGTCACTACATTAGCTTTCCATGCAGCTTTCTTTCTGATCATCACCCCATGCTTTCAAAAATGAAATTGTGGAGATAAATATTCAGAACTCTTTTTGTCTAACATTACATCACAAATAGTATCTACCTTTTCTCCTACCCTCTATTCATATGGCAATTTCTTAATTGTTCTTTAGTTTCTTACATGATATCTTCAAAGGAAAAAAAAAAAAACTAGCACTAGAATATAATTCTTATTTCCTTACAAAATTCCTGTAGAAATTCCCCAAGCAACTGAAAGTTGCCTAAACAATTATAATTACTTACTGCTTTTAAAATAAGGATAGCTATAATCTTTTGAATATTATAGTTGAATTGTGTTGTAGTTCAATGTGTATGTTGTGTGTGTTTAGCTTGTCATTTTGTTGATTAAAGTGAAAATTAAGGCACTAGCAAAGGATAAGTTGAATATTTATGCCAATTTACTTAGCCAGACTTCATGCATATTTACTTATATCATGTAACTGTCATTGTGTCACCAGATAGGGTCCTACCATAATAGGAAGCTAAGCTAGAAATTAATATACAGTAAGAGAGGAACTGGGCTCTCAAGGAAGCCAAGAGAAAAACAAAGACATCAAAATTGTAGCTGGAGATGTATCTGAAGAAGGCCAGGACTCAAGATAAAGATGCAATGGCCAGATCTACATGCCTCCCTAAGCAATAAGCAGTAGTTCAGAATTACAAATAGCACTACCCCTTTCAAGAAGTTCAGATTAGCTTCAGTCACCCAGGTTGGTGACCAATGCTTCTGGACCCATCCCTTCCCAAAAAAATCCGTTGTCCTTTCCATGTACCGTTGTCATGATCTGCTTCCCTGTTGGATCAATATTAGCTAAGTGGTTACACTTGTAGACTTATTGGTTGATTACAGTTTGACTCACATTGTACTCACCTTATGATATTGTACTGACCTCATGATTTTGTTCTATAAAATATTCTTAAAGAAATAACTTCAGTGGCACTTCACTTTCAGAAACTCTTCTGTATCTCAGGAACTATCTCTCAATAAATATTTCATACTCTTAACCTCCACTATTCCTTAGAATTCATTCTTTGATTTCAGGGAACAGGCATCCATCATATCTGACACCTAGCAGTTTGGGAGTTATAGTTCTCCTTTATCATTAAAATCTTTTAACAGTGGTGATGAGAAACATAAGCTTACCCTACCCACAAAATCAAGTTGTAGGTTCATTGACACCCTTCTAAAAGATAATTTCTGAATGTAAGAGTAAAAGGTGTAAAGAGACTTATTAGGCAAATTTTAAAAGTATACACTCAAAGAAATAAAGTATAGAGAAGAAAGAGAGAGAGAGAGACTATACAGTTTGAAGCTGAGAATATTTGTATGTCTTTGGTGTTAGAAATCTGTGGAATTTGAATATCTATAGGAAGTTACATTGTGGTGTTGGGAAAAGAGTGACTCACCAAGAGAACCACAATGGAAAAATGGCTTATCCACAGAAAGATAATAGGCCATTCAAAGGGAAAAGCCTATTTTACAGGCTAAAAGATGTGGAGTATTCACTGGTGAAAAAGGCTAATTGCAGGTTAAAAGGGAATGGTTGAACCTATATGTCAGTGAAAGTGAATTGTCCAAGCTTATTGTGTTTTGGAAGAAAAGAAAACAAAACACATTAAATTAGGCTTATGTTTTGAAGCTACAGCTTTCATTTTTAAAAGTATGATTGTCCTTGTCTCCTTTCTATATGCCTTTACTTTTTTCTGTCCTATCTCAATTGGATAGTGTCTGAGAAGGTTCCCCAAGGTGAAGATGTGAGACATTAGGACACAGCAAAGCTGGCTTGGGAAATAGGTGTGACCTGTTAATTATAAAATCTCAGGACATATGCACAGAACAGTTCCCAAAGTCCTGTACATGGACTTCTCATGAGCAATGGAACAATTTTTCAGTAGGATGGCCTAATGTTAGCCATTCTGAGTTTTTGCCACTCTGTTCTCTCTTGCAAAAAGAATCACGCCACAAAAAAATGTCCAAATTAAAAGACCTTTAATAGCCGGTGACCAAAAGGTGAGTGAGCAAGCAGGGAAGCCCAGTTTTTAAAGGGAAAAACCACACAATAGAATGTCATAAACTCATCTTTGAGCAAGCACAGGGGTACAGAAGCAGAATCCAAGTTAGATTGAAATCCAATATTTGGGATCCAGCAGGAAATTCCTATCTTTATGGTTAGGGCCACAATGTAACATGTCCTGTCCTTTGTTTTTAACCAAAAGACAAGATATGTTCTGTCCTTTGATCTAAACCACAAGGTAAGCCATGTGCTGGTTAACTAATCACTTTGAACAAGAAATTTGGGGAGGAAAAAGGGGTAAAGTTCAGACAGGCTATTTGGGGGTTTTCTGCTTAATTCACTTACTTTATATGGTGCCCTACACTCACACTGTAGGGTATACTTCTTTTCTTACTTTTACTTGATCCAAACTCTCTCTTCAGAGCTTTTTTCTTTTTCTACCTTTAATAAAACTTTGCTACCATTTGTGCTTGTCTTGCCCAATTCCTTGCTCAGGACAGAAAGAGATCTAGCAGCCCCAAATCCAGTAAAAGACGGTGAACCTTAACTCATCCCTTCCACCTGTGAGGCAGCTTCACTGTGTCCTCACATTCAAGAATCATCAGTAGCAGTCATAAAGAGGTCTATTAGTCAAAGAAAATAGCGTGCAGGACCTCAAGAAAGAGGTGCCCTTTGGCTTGGAGGTGAATATATGTCACTCAATGACTCCGCAAGGTACTGCACAGGTTTGGTGATAGCCAGCTAGAAAAAGAAGAGAGTATCTGATAGAGTTCTCCACCAGACAAAAAGACCCCAATGGTCCTACATTCTAAAATGTCTCCCGTTCCTAAAATGGTTCTCACTTACAGAAATGAGCCACTTTGGAAAAAGTGAAACCTCCTATGGAGAAGCAAAACCTAACTTGTTGCTCCACCCTGCTACCTGTGTGATCCTCCTCTTCCAATCATCCAGCATCCCATTGCCTGCCCAACAACCCAACCAAGTCTCAACTCTCATGTTACTCTCCCTACTGCACTGCCCTATATAAACCTCACCCCAGTTAGTCTCACTCTCTCTCGCCATTGTTCAAGGCAGCCCGGCAGCTCTTTCCCCCAATAAAGCCTTGCCTTTTGTGCTCCTGTTTTGGCTCATTTTCTTTCAGTATCTATGAGTGAGGTAGATATCTCTTTACTCAACTGCTTAGTCACTCAGCTGTGCACACCCTTGAGGCACTCCATATGTATAGTGATGTACAAAACAGTGGCTCATTGAAAGAATTAAACCTTATACAAGATGAGTAGTTACATAGGGTATTTTTTTTTTTGGTACCGCGGATCAAACTCGGGTCCTTGCGCTTGTGCAGCAGGCGGCGAAACCACTGAGCTAAATCCCCGGCTTACATAGGTTATTTACCCAGATACTGAGAGGCGTGCATGTGCTGGTGTCCTGTTGACTTACTGTCCCTCCATGTCCCTTTTCACCACCAGAACCATAAAGTGAACATCTTGGAATTTAGTGTTTCCTTACAGTGTATGTATGTGGTTTTGGTTGTTAAAAATCTGTGGAATTTATGAATCTATAGAAAGTAAGTACTTAATTTACAGAAGAAAGGTGATGGCCCTTTCGACAAGTGAAAGGTGACAGCTAAATCACAGGTGAAAGGCTCATTTTACAAGGAGAAAGGGATTAGACCATTCAATGGGAGAAAGATATTGGCCATTCAATTTGACCAAATAGTGTAGCATGATGTACAGGTGAAAAGCCTGTAGAAATTGACCATCAGTGTGATTGACAGGCGAGAACCATGAGTCCTCAATTTACAGGCTTGGTGTGTCTTTAAAATGCTTAGATTTTTTTGAATGAGTTTTCTGGAAGGGAAAAAGATTTGCATGTTTTATATGCTAAAGCTCCAGTAATTCTTAAAAGTACAATTTAAAAATTATGGATTTACTTGTCTTTTTTCTACTTATCTTTATTTCTTCTATTCTACCTTGTAACTGTTGTTCATTTTATAATTGTATTTAAGGATAATAAAAGGAGAAGAAATGCTTTATTTATAGAAGATAATGATGAGATAATAAAGTGTATGTGACTGTCAAGTGATCATTTACATGGTCAGGTATCAAATTAAAATTAAATTCCAGATTATTTATTCTCTATAAAATAATGCTGATATGTACAAAAATGTTTGGTCCAGTATCAAAAAAAGTAGAAGTATCTGGGTTATCACAGTAAATAAATAATTTTAAGCAATAACCTAAACTATTAAGTAAAATAAATATTTTATTGGCCACTAAGGTTCATGTGCTCCTTGCTGACAAAAAGAGCCTGTTTACTTGGATAAAAAGTAAAAGGGATTTATTCAAAACTAGCTTTGAGAAGATCAAGGCACCCATTGCCTCAACTCAGCATCTCATAGTGATACAGGAGAAATATAACTTCCAGCTTGTTAGAGGTCAAATGTGCTAAATTCATTGTCCCACAATTTCAAGGAATGAAATCATAAACTAAAGAAAGAAGTTAGGAGAATTTTATTGGAAATAAGGAGAGAATAGCTCCTGTATTTCCAGACAAGGTCCTGAATAGGGTTATTGTGATAGCTACATTAGTTAAAAATATTATGGGCAGTGAGACACAGTTCCTCAAAGAAGTCAGTGCACAGTACTGTGGCTGGAGGAGCATTCATTGAAGGATGGTCTTCAATAAAATGTTGATTCCATCCACATACTTCCCCTAGGGATGAACAGCAGTGATTGATATTCTAAATAAGTGTGGGGGATGAACATGTTAACCCATCCCTTCCAGGAACCATCCCTGACTTATCCCTTCAGGAAGTATTTGTTCATTCCATGCATGCTTGCTACATATCTTGCTTGCCATTTTGATCTCCATATAATTGATATTACCTAAGTGACTATACTTGTAATCTTATTGGTTGACCATAGTTTTGGCCTTATACTCACCTTGTGGATTTCCACTGGATCAATATTACCTAAGCAACTATACTTGTTATCTTATTACTTGACTATAGTTTTGTTCCATCTTATACTTGTCTCATCTCATGGTTTTGCTCTATAAAACTCCCTGGAGAAGTAGGCTCCACGGGCATCCCACTTTCCGGGCATCCTCCTGTCTTACACAGAAGTTATCTTTTGCTCAATAAATACTCCCTACTCTTTGTCATGGCCAGCCAATATGGCCATTACCAGCAGACATGATGGGAAACCACAAAAAAGAACAGACAGGAAATCATGTCCTAGCTGCTGTAGTTCCAGAAAACCTGGTAACACCTGCAGCCACCACCTGTCCCAAGAAACATGACCTCACTCTCTCTGTGCCAGAATTCCTCAAGATAGCAAAGCCATCCACTCACCTTTAAAATTTTTGTTCTTTCCTCACTTGCTGCTCAGTGCCATTTTCCAAAACTCAGCCCACTTGTGTCCTCTCACAGAAGTGAATAAACTAGTCTCCTTACTTCTACAAGGCTTGCCATGGGTGGTCTCTCTGCCCTCCTCCCTATTACATTCTTAACTTCTTTTGTGCCTAGAATTTATTCTTTCAATTTTAGAGAAAACAAATTCAGCATATCAGACATCTAGCATGTTGGGAGTTATAATATTTACATTATATTCTTTGGAGGTCCATCGCTTCTCGGCCTTTTGGCTAAGATCAAGCGTATTTGGAGGTCCATATATCATATGCCTATATCAAGGTGGCCAATGAGGCCCTTTGTTGGGATAATTTATAGAGCATAGTCACAACATGGGTACAATGCGGGTCAAACTACAATTGACTTATAGGATTTTAAGTATAGCTGCTACGCTAATATGATCCAATAGGGAAACAAGTCACATAGCAATAGTACCTGGAAAGAACAAGGCATTTTGGAGAAGGGATGGGACCTGGATTCTCTGGTAACCCACCTAAATGACTAGACACCAATTTGGACCTACTGGGACAGGTGGTGTTAATTACAATGTAATCTCAAGTTATTGTTTATCCCTTAGGGAGGGATATAGGCCTGCCCATTGCATCTTTATCTTGAAACCTGACCTTCTTCAGATGTGCCTCCTGTCATAATTTTGATGGCTTCATTTTATACTTAGTTCCTTGAATGCCCAGTCTCTCTCTAACCATATATTCATTTCTAGCTAACTTAACTCCTTATAACAACAATGTACAGGTGTATTAAAATATTTTATAGCAAGGAACAGTGGGGGATGGAATGCAATGAAACAGTAGACATATTCATGCTTCTGTCATTTCTTCCTTGGTTGGTATTTCTCCTTTCTTGCCTAAGGGAATGAAATTGAACTTGACTTATTGGTGTCACCATCTGCATTGGAGAGATGGGGATAGCTATTTATGACCTAGGTCTGAGGAAACTTGGAGAACTCACTTGTCTCCAACGGAAAATAGAAATCTAACTTTTAACATTCTCTTTTGCAGTGGTGGTTATAAATGTGCTAAATCAAAAGCATAGATACTTTATTTAGATTTATAAAATAAATATTTTATGAATTTATGGGTATCATCTTCCCATTGAAATGGTTACTTCTGTACAAACTGAACTCATGATTTCATAAAAATAGAAGAATACAATATTCAACAAAAGGAAAAATTGTGAGAGCATTTATTGGAAATAAGAAAAATAACTCCTAGATATCCAGGAGGGGTCGTTAGTAGGTGATGATGTGACCCTTCGATCCAGAGCTACTATGGAGCACAGGAACTGCTCAATTGTTTAGTGGTCACCTATCATAGGCACCTTGTGAATTTAAAATGACCAAGTAGAACTCAGCCTCTCTGAGTTATTTAGCATGTAGGATTTAAAAGAAATTGGGATTTTAAAGAAAAGCCAATTATTGTTCATATATATTCTTCAAAACTCAGGACATAGTAGAGAGGTTCTTCCAGCTTCCTTTAGTAGGGAAGAAGTGTAGTCCATGTTAACTAAAGAAGTTTATTCTTGATCCAAAGTCCTAGTTCACTACCTATTTTTATTTTAATTCTAATTAATATGGCTTATCACTCAACTCTATCTATAGGCCTTTCACTAGCTACCTGCCTTATTCATAAACTAAGTAAACTATTACACCATTAATATAACAAATGCAAAGAAATTCAACTTATAAAGGGGAAAGAGTTATTTGGCCAGTAGTTTCAGAGATCCCACTGCATGAATGGTTGTTCTCATTTTTTATGGGTCTGTGGCAGTGCACCACATCATGAAGAGAACATATTAGAACAAAACTGGTCATTCAATGCCCAAGAATCAAAAGACAGGAATACAGGGCAGTGGTGAGCCCACAGTTCCCTTCAAAGGGGGGAAATCTTCCACAGAGGCTCACAGAGGCCCTGCCTCTTAAATGTTTCATCACATCCCAATAGTGCCAATTTGGAGATCAAACATTTAACTATATGGGCCTTTAGGAGACAGTGAAATTCAAAACTATAGCATTTGGTTAAATTAGAGCTCTATTTTACCTTTATTAGGTCCTTTGTTGAATCTAGTTTTGAAAATTTTAATAAAAATTTGAGTCTATATAAGGGTTTAACTCAAAGTTCTTATTATATTATCTATAAAATAAAGACTAATTTGCTGTTTGCCTTTTAAAGACACAAATACTTAATATGTTATAAGGTGCATTTATTATTGCAGTGTGATTGATAATGTGGGAATGCTCTTTCTATCTGCTTAATAATTCAGAGCATGAATATCATGAGTCACATTCTAGTTACTAGGTCCTATGCTTGCCTGAACTTCAGTGTGTGATCTTTACCTCATTATCATCATTTGTAGTCAGTTCACCTATTGACGTTTACTTTGGGTGTGAACTTACTCTACAAAAGAAGTTGTCAATTCCGGAGAAAAATGGAGACTCACATAAAGCTCACTACTAGCAAGATAGCTTTGCCCAAAGCATTTAATTCCTTCTTGGTCATTTGACAAAGAACAAATTTAAGGCTAAGGACTTAATTTAGAATTGATTTTTGCATCACTGGGACAAATCAAGACATTGTTCACAAGTTCTAAATTAGAAAGAGAAGACAATGAAAATACTAAGAGTCCTACATGCCCTCCATTCATTAAATTTTATATTAATATTGTATAATATTATTAATAGGGGAAGGGGATGTGGGAGGAGTAAGGGAAAGGAAAGAAGAGAAAGGAATAAATACAAGAAAAGGAAAAAATGAAAACAAAGTCTTTGTAAATAGAGAGGGATGGAAAGGTTGAAAGGAGGACAAGGGAATGGGGAAAAAATAAGAACCAAGATATGTCATGGTAAAGGTACAAATTCCCAATGGTGAAGCTCATCATATTGCATATCTAAAATGTACCAATAAAATTAATGAATAAAAAACACATAAAATATTATTAATAATATATAGTACTATAATCACAATGTAAGTTAGGATAAAATATTTTTAAGAAAGAACCAATGTGATGTCTTTATATTGCAATATTTTGTAATAAAAACTCTCAATTTACATAATGTTTTATATTTTTTCCTATGTTTAGAGACTGCCCTTCTTAAAAATAAAGACTTTTGATTTTGAATATAGGAGGCAAATTCCTTCACACATTTATTAATTGTGTATGGGGAATAGTGCATGCTTACATTTTGTATGTTCCTTTTAATAAAAACTACATATATATATATATATGTGGAGAATGTCACTTTGGTGATTGAGAGTTTTTATTTCTCATACTTGTTTCCTTTCTATAGCTTTTGCTTGGAAATTCTAATTTATTTTTAGAAGAAGTGGTGTGTGTGTGTGTGTGTGTGTGTGTGTGTCTGTGATTACACCAATATTCTTGTCAAAATTTTTCTTTACTGAAATTCTGAAGTAGAAGTTGTTATACAAAAGGAGAGAGATATAGAGCTGATATTTTTTTACTTTGCTTTTAAAAAAATATCATCAGACACTAGACTGATATTCTCAGTTTTGTATGAATTAATTTGGCTATATCTTGTATATCAGTCTACTTAATGCTAAATGAGTATTTAGGAAAATTTTTTTAGCATTTTACTGATTATCTCTTATAGTTCATGGAAAGAGAAATATCTATTTACATTGGCTAGTACTATGGGACAAGTAACTATACAGATTTCTTTTCTAGACATTTTGATCAGGCCTATACTCAGTATCACACTTCCAAGAGAATCTAACTTGTGAGGCCTATAATAAGCACTCATAATGATTACCTCCCCAAATTACAAAAGGATGTAAGTTCATTGGCCACTGAGACTGTTCAGCAGTATAATTGATATTATTTTGAATCTCAATGTGCTTTTTGTATTCAGTTAAATCAACATCAAAATCTTAATAAATGATTGGTCTTTGTTCTTTGTCTCTCTATAAAAACTTACTCCCAACCTCAAAGGCACATAAAATTCTAAATTATTTTTCCTAATTTTTCAGCATAACTTCCTCTTTTTCTGATGTTTGTAACTTCAAGACACCAAAGATTTTTAGATTATATTTTATATCTATTTATGGAGTTATTTTTAAAATAAATATGCACACATATACCCATGAATAGGCAAAAAACCATTTTTATAGAAAATATATCAAAATGTTAATTTTATTGGTTATATTTTTTCTTTTTGTTTACATTCACTTTGAAAATTTCCACAATGAAACTGTATTATATTATTTAGAAAATAAATTAATAAAATGTATTGCTAATCATTAATTCATGGGGCCAATGAGGATGTAGTTCAGTGGTGTTGTGCCTGTCTGGCAAGTGCAAGGTCCTGAGTTCCAGCCTCGGTACCAGAAAAAAAGATGCATCTGTAACAATTCATGGGATAAAATGGGGTTAACATAAGTATAAAATGATGGGGTTAACATAAGTATAAAATGGGGTTAACATAAGTATAAAATGATGGCAAAGTTAATCAACTATTAAATTACCATTCCTCGGTGTTTTTATTCAGCACTGTCTCTTGAAATTGTTTGTATCCTTGATAAATCATATATATGCATATTTATTCTATGGTAATAATTTACATTTTACATAAAATTATTCCCCAAAAAACTGAATCAAGGAGTCATAAAACATGTTCATCATCATAAACAGAAAAATAGTAATATAAGTAATAACTTTGATATTGCTATAGGGAAACTAAAATTTCCATCAGACACAAAACATCATGCTTGGATGAAACAAACAAATCCTAAAGAATAAAAGCTTCACCCTTAATTCTTTTTGCCATAATCTATCATAATCCCAACAGACGTAGACTGTATTTTCTAGCATCTAAAAGCTGTAGGCAATTAAAAGCCCTAGATTGTTTCATTACTTCAAGAGTGTCTCTCACTTTTGTAGTTACTGAGGACATCCTGTTTATTATTCTCATAAGTAAATACTTTTTTAACCCCAAATTGCCTATAATCACTTAATGAGAATTCATAAAATACATATACTATATTCTCCTCATCTGTTTTCCAGGTGAAACATGGGAAATATTTTTATCATAATATATTTATTCATAGTTAATCTTGGATTATATTCTGAAATAACTGATATATTGAAAGTACAATATTAGCACATGATTAGCTTGCATAATCATGGCTGAAGGTGTTAAACATGTGTAAGAAACAAGGAATCCATCTTATCATTTTTCTTTACCTGACTTAAAAATATCATATGTTAAAAAAAGATTATGAATCATAAAATTATTACAAATAAATTTATTGCATTATAATTATTTAATATAAATAATAAAGCATACTTTTAGAATATAATGATCTTATATGTTAAGCACAGAAAAAATTATAAACATGTGGGTACCTATAAATGAGAAAATTTAGATGGTAAAAACTGGGAGTAGAAATTTAAGGAGCATTTTCCAGCCCAGAGGAAGGGGCTTCCAGGCCAACATTCCACCACTTCCAGCCCAGAGAAGGAGACCTATGCAGGTGCCAACAGCACCACTTCCCCCATCAAAATGAAAAGACGTATAAACAAGTCTCAAAACCAGACTTCCAGATCACCTACAGCAACCCCATAGGGAAAGGAGATGGAACACTCTGATACTCAACCACCTGGACTCCTTGAAATGGCAACAAAACAGGATCTAAAAAAAATGAAATCAGAAATAATTTGTCAGATAACAGCAGAGATTGTGCCCATAGTGTGAGACATGATTAATAAATCTAGAGAAGACACAGATAAAAAAATAGAGGGTCTGAGGAACATGATGGAATCCCAACACAAGAAATAAATGGAATCCATAAAACAGATCCAAACAGATTTCCAGATTAAAAACTCCATTGAAAGTCTGCACAGCAGAATGAGCCAAAGTGAGGACAGAATTTCAGATAAAAAAGATAAGATTACAATTAGTGACCAGAAAAAGAAAAATTGCTTTAAAATTGTAAGGGATTATGAGAAATCAATCTAGCAGCTGCTAGATGATGCAAAGAAGAATAACATAAGACTGATTGGAGTCAACAAATTAAGAGGAGAGAGAGCAGATGACATAAAAAAAACTGCTCACAGAAGTAATGGCAGAAAACTTCCCAAGCAGGGGAAAAGAACTTGATGTACAGATAAGTGAGGCATATAGGATTCCAACTAACCTTGATCAAAAAAATTCTACACATAGGCATAGAATTGTTAAAATTTCAGAAACCCAACAGAAGAACAAAGTTCTACAAGCAGTTAGAGAAAAGAAACAAATCATATACAAAGGAAAGCCCATCAGAATCACAGCAGACTTCTCAATGCAAACTCTCAATGCAAGAAGAGCTTAGAATCACATATTCCAAGCCCTAAAGGAAAACAGCCTCCAAACCATATTGATGTACCCTGAAAAACTATCTTTCAAAATTTATGGTGAAATAAGATACTTTCATGACAAACAGCACTTTAGGAACTTCATGAATACCAACCAGCACTCCAAAAAATTTTAGATAATATCCTAGGAACAGACAATGAGGAACATAACCCCAGGAAGTACAACAGAATGAATCCATCAGGTGCGATAAGAAATTAAATGAAAAGGGGGAGAATCCAACACAAAGAAAAAGTCATGACAATGATAAGTTGATACATATCAGTTACAACCATCAATGACTTAAAATTCTAAAAAAACCCCAATATCAACCAATGCAATTGAAAACGTAATTAAAAACTTAACAACTAAGAAATGCCCAGGTCCTGATTGCTTCAACACTGAATTCTACATGACATTTAGAGGGGAACTACTGCCACTACTGTTTAAACTCTTCAATGAAATTGAAAGGGAAGCAGTACTCCCAAATTCATTCCTGGAAGCAAGCATCATTTGATACACAAAGATGAGAAAGACCCAAACAAAAAAGAGAAGTATAGGCCTATCTCACTAATGAACATAGTTGCAACAATCCTTAATAAGATACTGGCAAATAGAATGCCACCAAGTGACATTCATCCCAGGGATGGAGGGGTGGTTCAACATATGCAAATCAATCAATGTAATACACTATAGCAATACAGCCAATGACAAAAACCATATGATCATCTCAATAGTTGGATAAAAATTGTTTGACAAAATCCAGCACACATTCTTCATAAAAACCCTACAGAAAATTGGAATAGATGGTCTCTATTTTAATCAGGTAAAAGCCATCTAAGAAAAACCAATAACCAAATCATACAAAATGATCAAAAACTGAAATCCTTCACACTAAAATCAGGAATAAGACAAGGATGTCCACTATCACCACTCTTGTTTAATAGAGTTTTGGAAACATTAGCCATGGCAATTAGACAAGAGAAAGAAATCAAAGGAATAAAGATAGGAAATGAAGAAGTCAGATTGTCATTATTTGCAGATGACTTGATACTTTATATAGAAGACCCCAAGAATGCCACCAGAAGTCTTCTAGACTTAATAACCAAATTCAGTAGAGTAGCTGGTTACAAGGTCAACACACAAAAATCAATAGCTTTCCTCTA
>NW_004624791.1:7859225-7883462 GCF_000247695.1 Heterocephalus glaber
TGCCCATCAACTGGAGACTGGATAAAGAAAATGTGTTTTTTAAAATAAAATGGAGTACTATTCAGCCATAAAAATGAGAAATTAGAGACATTTGTAGCTCAATGGATGCACACTGAGGCAATACTCTTAAGTGAAATTAACAGGACACACGTGTAAATACCAAATAGTTTCTCTAGTGTGAGAAACTGAAAGTGTAAATAAGGACTAAATAGTATAATAGATAATGTGAAATAGGAAGGTAAGGGGCAAAAGGGAAGGGGAAGTGGGAGGGGTAAGGGAAAAGAAAGAAGAGAATGGAATTAATATGAGAAAATGAAAAAGTGGAAACAAAGTCTCTGTTTATCGGGAGGGATTGTGGGGTTGAAGGGAAGGTGGGAAAGGAGGAAATATAAGAACCAAGAGAGATTATGTAAAGGTGTAAATTTCCAGTGATGAGTGTCATTATATTGAATACCTAAATTGTACCAATAAAATAAAATTTAAAAGAAAAAGATCACTGCAACAACATTAAAAGACAAAACTTAAGACATAAGTTTTGAGGAAGAAAGAAAGATGCAGACTAATATTATAGAAAACCCATTCAATAAATTACTAATGGAAAATTTCTCCACTATGGGGATTAAATTGGACCTTCAGACATTATAAGCATTGAAACTACAAATGGATATGAACAAAAGAGAATCTATTCATTACATAGTTAAAATGTCAAAAATTTTGAAGAAACACTATTAAAAGCTGAACAGTAGAAATGCCAAATTACTTCTCTTTTAAAACTAATTTGAATAACATCAGACTTTTTGTGAGAAATTCTAAAGCTCAGGTGGGCATTTAATTATATATCTCAAGCCCTGAAAGAGAATAACTGATAACAACCAAATTTACTATATCGTGAATAGCTATCCTTCAGAATCAAAGGGGAAATAAAGATTTTTCCAAGACAAACAAAAACTTATGTTGGAGAAAGTTCAGTTTCTTCAATAGATAGTGATGGGAAACTGAATATCCAAAAGGAGAAAATTGAAAATAAACATCTTCCTTCCACTGTGTGGTCAAATCAACTCAAATGGATCAACGACTATAACACTTGCAACTTTGGAGCTACTAGAAGAAAACACTGGTGAAACTTTTCAAAACGTAGACACAAAAACAAGCAAACAAACAAACATAGGTACAGAAAACAACTTCCTGAGTAAGACTCAAATAATTCAGGAAAAAATAGCAATACTATACCAATGAACTGCATCAAATTAAAACAAATCTGCATAGCAAAGGAAACAGTAAAATGAGTGAAGAGACAACCTGCACAATGAGAGAAAATCTTTACCAGCTACTTTTTAAAGAGAGGATTAATATCCAGAGTATGTAAAAAACTAAAAAAAAAATCAACATTAAAATAACAAATAATCAATAAATGGGCAAATGAACTAAAGGGAGTTCTCAAGAGAGTAAATAGAAAAATGGTTAATAACAAGATGATATTAATGTTCAACATTGTTAGCCTCAGGAAAATGAAATTTAAAACTACACTGAAATTTTATCTTGCATCACTCAAAATGGTTATCATCAAGAATTTAAAAACCCATAAATGTTGGTGGAGATTCAGGAAAGAAGATGATACTCTATTGGTGAGAATGTAAATTATCATAGGCACACAGAAATCAATGGGGAGATTTCTAAAAGAAATCTAAAAATAAAATTACTGTTTGATTCAGCTCTTAACTGTTTCTTCATATATACCAGCAAGAAATAAATTGAACATACTATGGAGACAACTTCATTAACACTATTTATTGTGGTTAAATTCACAAAAGCTTAAAAATAGTCCGGTACCTTTCAAATGGTAAATGAGTAAAGAAAATGAGAAGTATATTTACACTGTAGAATATTGACAGTCATAAAAAAGTACACAATCATGTCATTTGGAGAAAATGGATGAAATAGATATCATCATGTTAAATAAAATAAGCCAGACTTGGAAAGACAATTATCACATTTTCTTTCACATGTGTGAACTAGAAAATAACAGCAAAAGCGATAACCTGATAGTAGATGGGAGGTAGTAGAAGGAGATGGAGGAGAATAATGAGGGTTAGTGAGAGGCTTGCAATTAGCAATGTATGTTAAGTGCATTTACAAGTATGGCAAAATGAAATCCATTATGCTATACATTACACAGCTAATATGCACTAATAAACATTTTTAAATAGAGAAATTAAGAAACTTAGGAAAGATTGCACATACACTTCTTTAGGTATATCAAATATTGATTAGATTGCCTGATAATAGTATTCTATTTGATTATTTCTTAATTTTGAATTCTGAAATAATTCACGTGAAAATAAATTCCATCTCTGAAATTTAGGGATGGAAACATTTCTACATTCATATTAAATAAAACTTAAAGAAATGAAGTTTAGTTTTTGCTTAATGCATGAAAATAATCACCAGTTTAAGTTTACTGGATTCTTATAAAAATAAATACCATAGGTTTTTACAATTTCTGAATTGTATATAAATGTTGTCATAGTAAGTCTACTTCAATTTGTTTTCTCATTAAAATTTTGTTTTCAAGATTTATTTAAACTTATATATGTAACACATTTTAGTGCTTTTCATACACTTTATGAATGAGTAAATGTAAAATGTAGTTGCAATGGGCATATTTGTATCTATATATTATAAAAAATAATCATTACTTAGAAATTGTATGGCTGATTCTTATTTAATTTCTCGATCAGGAAAAAATACTCTATAAGGCTTCAAAGAATAACTGAAAAATTGTCTATGCATTGATAAGTTTTATAATGGTATTGTGTCAGTACTAAATTTTTTCAACATGATAATTATGTCAGACTTAGAAAGGGCAGTAATTTTAATTTTGAAATAATTCCATTTTTATTTCAATATGAACTCATTCATTTCAGAAAAACTGCTAAGTTGTCTATAAAAATTGTACTAGAGAACTTTAAAAATTTGACAAAATAGTATCAATTAGAGAAATTACATGAAAAGTAAGGAGTATTCAAGGCAGTATTCATTTGATTTCCACTTAGCTTTGAAATTTTTCAAATGAAGAAGTGGAAAATTGATGTACACAGATTGAATTACTAATGAGAAGGGTGACTTAATTAAGTATTTGAATATATAAATTGAGCTGGAGTAGAAAACAAAATACAAAGCAAAAAATTGGACTTATCTAGAAGGAAAGGACACTGCTTCTAAGAAAAAAGGGGGGAGCGGTGGTGGGGCATATTGGAACATTGTATCATTCATTTGAAAAGGTTCTATTATGGGTTCAGGTTCATTTTTGGCATAGTGGCTATTATTATGGCATAAAGGTTATTTATTATTAAAAAGAAGGACCCCTAGCATCCACTAAAATTAAGGAGGTAAGCATTAATGATTTCATGAAACAGAATAAAAAAACATATTGACTAGAAAAATATATATATTTCAAAACAGTGTCAAAGCTCATCCTCACGTTGTTAATAATTCATGGTAATATAATTCTGACATCTATCAGCTGCAAATGATTGGTGATCAGATTTAAGAAATCAGCCAAATTTCATGAATTAAGATGTGCTATGTACATGTACTAATTCTCTGTGATGAATGCAATCATTATGTACTGCAAACATGTACTAATAAAATTTTCATCACTGGTCATTCGAGAGAGGTAAATGAAAACTACTCTGAAATTCCACCTCACTCCAGAAAAAATGACTGCTATCATGAAATCAACTAATAACAAATGCTGGTGGGGCTGTGGGGAAAGAGGAACCCTGCTCCACTGTTGGTGGGAGTGTAGACTCGTGCAACCACTGTGGAAATCAGTATGGAGATACCTCAAAGAACTAGAACTGGAAGTCGCATTTGACCCCACTATTCCATTGCTGGGGATCTTCCCCAAAGAATTAAAAGAATCATACCACAGTGATATATGTGTGTCCATGTTCATAGAAGCACAGTTTGTGATAGCTAAAACTTGGAAACAGCTCAAATGCCCATCAACTGGAGACTGGATAAAGAAAATGTGTTTTTTTAATAAAATGGAGTACTACTCAGCCATAAAAAATGAGAAATTAGACATTTATAGCTAAGTGGATGCACATTGAGGCAATACTCTTAAGTGAAATAAATAGGACACACATGTATAAATACCGAATAGTTTCTCTGGTGTGAGAAACAAAGTGTAAATAAGGACTAAAATGTATAATAGGTAATGTGAAATAGGAAGAAAAGGGGCAAAGGGGAAGGAAGTGGGAGGGATAGGGAAAAGGATAGAAGGGAATGGGATTAATATGAGAAAATGGAAAAATAGGAACAAAATCTTTGTAAATAGGGAGGGGTAGAGGGGTTGAAGGGAGGACAGGGGAAGGGTGAAAAATAAGAACCGAGAGAGACTATGTAAAGGTGCAAATGTCCAATGATGAATGTCATTATATTGTATACCTAAAATGTACCAATGATTAGAATGAATAATCGACAATGCAAAATAGGAAGAAAAGGCCCAAAGGGGTAGGGGTAGTGGGAGGGGCAGGGGAAAGGAAAGAAGGGAAAGGAAAAATGCTGAGAAATGGAAAAAATGGAAATAAAGTCTTTGTAAATAGGGAAGGGTGGAGGGGGTGAAGGGAGGGCTAGGAATGGGGAAAAAATAAGAACCAAGATGCATAATGTAAAGGTACAATTCCCAATGAGAAATGTAATTGTGTTGTATACTTAAAATGTACCAATAAAAGAATTAAAATAAAATAAACTTACCTGCACTTGGCAAGAGCACAAATAAAAAAAAATATTTCCAAATAGGTTTTCAAAGACAAATAAAATAAAAATATTGAAGGACAGGTGAGTTTATGTTATTAAAATTATGCACCAAGGCATTTAAGTTGAATAAGTTAGGATATAAACAGGAAGACTTCTAATTGGATAATTATAAAAGACTGAAATATATGGATTGTAATAATGATTTTAATGAGAATAATTGAGTAAGAAACTAGAAAAGAGAGGATATTATTTGGAATACAAAGATATATATATATATCCCTGATGTTGAAACATACATGACTTAAGAAAAAAATATGAAAAACCTCTATTTGACCTCGTATAAACTCTAGTGTCCTCTAAAACATTTATTAATGCTTCCAAGTCATGGCCTATTAAACAGTATTTCAATTTTAGTTACAGTCATCTTGTTTTCTCATTTTGTTGTCCTTGTTGTATAAGATAATACATGCATAAAATAGTTTGGAACCTCAGGAATTTTGGGACTTATTTTTAGTAGAATGCCTTCTTAAAATGGTATCTTATATCTGAAATATATACTCAATATTCTGGTTATATATTTCTAAAAAGTAAGTGCTCTTTCTGGAACCAGCATAAGAGAGAAATTTTATAAAATGTCTACATTATTATTAGGAATACACAGAAAAAATTAGTAAATCACTAAACAAAAGATATTTATACTTTATTTTTGATATGCGCTAGTCATATGAATATACTAAATAATAAGAGAGATAAGTTGAGCTTATTGGAATTGTTTTTATTGAATATGAATATGAATAGATTTCTTCCTTTACCCACTGAAAATTATTCATTGCTGACATAAATGCACAGAATTCTTAAGCAAATAATTTTTATGCAAATAATTCTCATTAATAATTATTAATAATTAATAATATAATGTACTCATTAACTTTTCATTTTAATTATTTTACATTTTCTCCCTGGAATTTAAAGAAAATTAGTGTATGTTTGCAGTGCATAATGATTAAACTCATCACGGGGAGTTGGCATATGTACATATACATTGTTGTATAAATTCATAAATATATAAAATAACCTAGAGAAGAAAATGAGGAATAGAGGCTAATTTCAATATAGAAAGTCAGTTATAATTGATCTGTGTACCCAAATGTATATTTGGTGCACTATGTTTAAAAAAATAGCTATGTAAGAACATTTATGATTTTAAAAGCTAAAGTTTTCACTTGAAATATATGTTTAGTCTGAAACCTTAGAACCATTAAACCATTAGTTGGCTTCTTAGTTTATACGAGGTTTTGTGGATATGTGCATTTTTTCCTAAGGAGGGAATACAAAAATACATTATTTTTAAAAAGTTTCCTAGATCCCTAATATTTAAAATTCTGCTATTTTCAGCATTTCTGATAAGTGTAGCTGAGTTCACTCTCATTATTTACTTCTGAGAGAAATTTTGATCTTTTGCCTATGTCAGAGTTTTCCCATCATATATTTTTTTTCTCTCTCTCTCTCTGTGTATGTGTATGTGCATGGGGTGTGTTCTAATAATTTTATTTATCTAGAAAATTTTGAATAATACATGTAATTATTTACAGTGTACAATATGAAACTAATCTTGCTAGTTGTTTTTTATTTATCCTGTTCTTTTATCTTTTTTTGCATTCATTGAATGCATTCAATTTTTAATTAATTCTATTTTATTTCCACTGCTGGTTTATAATAATAATTTTGTTTTCCTTTCTTGGTGGTTTGTTTGTGTGTGTGTGTTTGTGTGTGGTGCTGGGTGTTGAACACAGGGCATCATGCATACTAAGAAAATACTCTACCACTTACCCATATTATCAGCCTTTATTTTTACATATTTTTTGTGAGGTTTTTGTAGAATGACAATTCTGTAGTGCACATTTTCACTATGTTCATGGTGTCCCTTCATGAAAAACATTTTATAATTTCTATAAAGTCCAATTTTTCTATTTTTATTTCATTTATTGTGTTTTTGTTTTCATACCTAATAAGACATTGCCAGATCCAGTGTTGTGAATCAATGGCCCCATTCTTTTCTAAGAATTTTATATTAGCTCTTAAATTTAGATCTTATTTCCTTTTGTGATAATGTATATATAATATTATTCCCCAACTTTATTCCTTGACATATGAATATTCAGCTGTTCCAGCATCATTCCTTGATTAAATTGTCATACTCATTGAATAATCCTGGATCTCTTGTCAAAAGTAACAACCAATGGGCTGCGGATTTAGCTCAGTGGTTTGGGTGCCGGCCTCGCAAATGCAAGGTCCTGAGTTCGATTCCCAGTATCAAAAAAAAACACCCCAAAAACAAAAAAACAAAAAACAAATCCATCAGAGTTTATTTATGAACTGTACTCTATTTCATTGGTCTATGTTCATGTCTGTTTCTCTGAGAGTACTAGAATATTTTAATACCATAGATTTATAGCAAGTTTTGAAACAGAGATGTGAATCTTTCAGCTTTGTATTTTTTCAAGATAATTTTGTGTATTAGGGGTACCTTGAGATTATACTTGGTATTTAGGATAGATATTTCTTTTGAAAAATTAGGATAGGTGTCATTAAATTTATAGATAATTTGAAGTAGTATTCAATTTTAACAATATGAAGTCTTGCAATTCATGAAACAAGATGTCACTCCATTTAATTACATGAACTTTAATTTATCTAACAATTGCTTTTGTAGTTTTATTTGTGCAAGTCTTTTCTCTCTGGTTAATATCTATGTATTTTAATTTCTTTGATATTATTGTTAGAGATTTATTAATTTATTTTTAATTATGCAGTGGTAGTGCATAGAAATGCAAATAACTTTGTGTATCCTGTCACTATGCTGAAGAATTTACTTATTGTTCTGAAATTTTTTTGAATATAAGTTAAATGCTCAGTATTTCAAAGTATAAGATCATAATATCTGTGAACAGAGATTATTTTTGACTTCTTCCTTTCTAAATTTTATGCCTTATAATATGGCTTGTTTTTATGTAATTGTTCCAGTTAGGACTTCCAGTACTATATTGAATAGAAATGGGAAAAGTGGACCCTCTTTTCCTTTCAACTTTCACCATCAAGTATAATGTTTATTCTGGTTATTATATTTTATAAAAACATGGAGGGAAAGCCTCATATTATATTTCTTAGTTATTTTTCTCTCTTTGCTGAGACAAAATGCCCAATGTTCAAAGTTAAAGTGGCAAAGGTTTATTTTGCTCAGTTTGTTGAGGTTTCAGCTCATAATAAGATGGCTCCAAGGCAGCATGGCACATGGCAGAGGAGCAACAGTGCATGGCAGCAGAAGACAGCAAAAGCAAGCAAGCAAGGGAATTTAACAGTGTCTTTCTGCACCTTTTATTTTATCAAGACAATGTAGGGTAAGTAGCACTCACATCCTTAATCCTAGTGCCCTTGAGCCTAGCATTGTACCATGAATCAATCACACACTCTAAATTCAGCCACCTTTGAAAAAGCTCCACTTACAACTGTATGAGGCTTTAGGGGATAACCTAGCCACAAACCATAACATTATGGAAAAGGAGGCTCCTTCTTATTCTGCAGTACTTATTACATAGTACTGAGTTGTTCCTTCTTACTACATAGTACTGGTTTGCTTATTCTTTTCTCTTTTTTAATGAAAGTGTTGAATTATTTCAAATAGAAGTACATTCAGACTATCATGAAATCATTTTCCTTTACTGTTAATATGGTGTATATAGTATATAATCAATATAATTATTGATTGGTTTTTGCATATCAAACATTCACATTCCAAGAATAAATTCCACATGGTAGTCTTGTGTAATCCTTTTAATACACTATGATATTAGGTATGCTAATATTTCCTTGAAAATTTTTAGATCAGTTTATTAAGAGTTATAGTCTCCGGTTTCTTATCTTGCAATGCTTTGTCTAGTATTGACATTAGGCACTGCATACTTCATAAAATACTTTAGGAAGTGTTTATCGTCTTCAAGATTTTGAATAAGTTTGAAAGAATTGATGTTAAGTCTTTACATCACTGGTAGAATTCACCAATGAAGACATTAAGCTCAAGACTTCTCTTTATGTAGCGATTTTTAAAAATTATTCTATTTTCAATATCCTTTCTAATAATGGGTTCATTTAATTAGCCATTTCCTCATAAGTTACTCTTGGTTGGCTTTGTGTTATTAGGAATTTGTTTACTTCTATATCATTATACAATATATTAGCATATGACTATGCATAGTACTTTTATTTTTTTGGTACTTTTATAATCTTGATAACTACTAAGAATCTGTAGGAATATGTTAACTTTAATTTTTGATTCAGTAATTGTAATTTTTCCTTTCTTCTTTGTTTTTTTTTTCCTCTGGTACAGGAATTGAACTCAGGACCTTGCACTTACCAGGCAGGTGCAGAGCCACTGAGCTAAATTCCTGGCCCTCCTTTCTTCTTAACTGAGGTGAAAGTTTGTTAATTTTATTAAACTTTTTCAAGAAAAACTGACTTTATTTTCTTTATTGCTTATCTCTGTTTTTCTATTCTCTAATAAAATATCCTAAAAATGGAAGCATAACTGTGTGTTAGACTTTGGAAGTTTATAGTCTAGTCACAGCCTAACTCTCAGAATAAACAATTATTTTTCAAATTAGAAAATATATGTCATATACGATCAGATGAAAACTGATTTTTATATGATACAAAGAATTTGGCTGAGGAACCAGGGAAGAATATTTGGCATGTTAATGAAATTTTCCAGGTATAAATAATTAGAAAAGATGTGGTAATTTATTTATTGTAACTTTGGATCTGAGAAGGTCAAAATTGTTACGCAGCTCCATCTGGACTATCTGATAAAAAATAAGTACAACATTTTTCCTCTTCTTCAATTTAGGTCCCTGATATAAACATTAAGAAAAATGAATTTTTAAAAATGTTTCATGTATGTTTAAATATTGGCTTTAAGATATGTCTTCATTCTTAATTATCATGAATTAGGGCAATATAGAACTGTTGTTTGTATATTACTTTCTTCCTACCAGTGTTTTCTTGTTTTCATCAATGTTATCTAGTATTTTTTACTAAATTACTTGTTAAGAGCTAACTGTGGTGTTGCTCCTTTTGTTGTCTAGCAATCAACTGATAATTTACATATTTCCATCATATATATTAAAATATGTTTACAAAAGTGTATCTTATTCCTCATGCTTGTACTGTTTTTTTTGTGGAAGCTTTAAAAGGAGATATGCTATTTCAGTGTAGAGTGTATATTGTAATTAATAAATAAGAAAGAATAAGAAGACCCTTGAGAACAATCATTTCATGAAATGGTTAATTCTGTTCTTTTAATAATTAATGAAATTATTTTCATCCCATATGATTAATATTCATGTGGCAAGTAGATTTATTCACCAGCAGATTAACAAAATTCCATTGACTTTATGAAGTTGGCAAATTATGTATCAGAATTTTTTTTATAAATTCAATTTTAATTTTATTTTTCCAATAATTTACTTTTAGAAAAATGGATAAATAAATGACTTATTTGTAAAATCTCATTAAGTAATTTTCTTTATAGAACTAGGGAATGAGCTTTTGATAAATCTATTTAAGTTAGTACATTGTATTTCCTATATTTTGTTTATGTGAAATTCTATCTAAAACAACCCTAATCAATGCTTACATTGACTCTAATTGAGATATGAAAAACATCAAACTTAATTAGTTGGTACAGCTTCATGAGAATTAGAGAATCAATAATTTTTACTGAATATATATATTAATTTATGTATGTATTATATATATATTTTACTGTATATATATATATATATATTTTTTTTTTACTTCAAGCATTTATCCAACGCAAGAAATTTTGTGGCTCTTTATGTTTGTAAGAAAGAATGTTACTCAAAATGGTTTGTGTTTTTTTAGCAATAAATAAAAATAGAGATTTTAAAATATAAAATTTTAACATTTTTCTCAAAATTAAGATTTTAACCCCACTGATACTGTATTATTTCTGTTTTTTAATTTTACCTACTTCTCTTTTTTTAATGAAAAATTCCTCCTTAAACATTGGAGTGATGTAACTAATGTGAGTAAATATTTGAGGTTTGTTTTATTAGTACATGTTTGTAATATATAATAATTACATTTCTTGTTGGGAGTTGTTACATATACATAACACAACTAAATTATTTTTTATACTCTTCCATTCTACTTCCTCCTTCTCTTGATCCTCTACTCATCTGAGAAAGATCTGTCTCTCTGCTTCCTGTTATTATACATAGATAAGCTAGTTAAAAATATTATAGGCAGTCAGATAGGGCCAAGTCCTCGAGAGGGCCAGGACAAAGGTGAAACACACCACAGCTGCACATCAGCTGAAAACCAGGCCTCAAGATGGAGACAAGATGACCAGACTCGGGCTGGGGATTTAGCTCAGTGGTTCTCCCTCCTGCCTCGCAAGAGCAAGGTCCCAAGTTCTATTCCTGGTACCAAAAAAAAGATGACCAGACCCACATACTTCAAAGAACTGGGCTTAGTGAAGTATAGATAGGCATCTACCACCCTGGGAGTGACCAGAGACCTCTGGACTCACCGCCTCCTAGGAGAATCCTTATTCTTTCCATCCATGCTTGCTACCTGACTTGCTTCCCAACTGTCCACCATTACCTAAGTGACTATACTTGTAACCTTATTGGATGTTCATGGCTGTGGTCCACATTGTACCCACTTGGGTTTCACTCTATAAAACTTCTCTGTAAAGTGGAGTCCTTGGGCTACCCACTAGGGACCCCTCCTGGCCCTCAGGAGCTTTCCTATCAATAAATATCTTCCTACTTTTAACCTCCATCATTCCTAGGACTCATTGTTTGATTTCTAGAGAACAAGAACTCTGCGTATCATACAGTTAACAGGTTGGGAGATATAATAGTTCATATTTCATGTGACACTATCATCTATTTTTTATTTTGTTTTTTATTTATATTTTTGGTTTCACATATTTGATTTTTTAAAAATATTAATTACTCCCTAATATATCAGTTACTATGTAAAAATTGACACTAAATTTTACTGGATTCATCAATAATTATTTTTGTAGGTCATGTGTATATCTTTGTCACCACCAAGTTGCTTAACTTATGTTTGGCCCAGCTGCCATAGCTGTGTTGGGCTACCTTGACTCCATATGTATTCCAACATCTGCTTAGGCCTAGCTGGCTAATTACGGGTATGCTCTTCCCACGATGATGGCAAAAACACAAATGCAAACCAAAGTGTCAACCACACATGAAGACTTTGTATTGAACCTACTAATGTACCAAGGGAGCATTGGCTTTGATGATTTCAGCAATGTAATTCAAAGTTTGCTTCTTTAGTGAATTATTTATTATATCACACTTAAATGAATTTGTCTTAATGTCTATTTGTCTTGCCTTTCATACTTACTACCAGTCTATGTCCTCATGTAATGTTAACATTTGATAATATATGCTGCTTCTTAAATTTCATAAAGTAGTAAACAAATCTTTAGAAGGAAATACTAATGTTCAGTTTAGTAATTGATCTTTTTCACTTTTGGTCATAATAAATTCTTTTAGAACATGAAGCCTCAGTCTAGGGATAAGAACACATCTAATACAATATACACAAACTTTATTTGAGGGCTTTGTAAAGCATTTCAAAAGAAAAGCAATCTTCAAATTTCTCAGTGATTTACTCAATATCCATCAATTCCAATGAAAGGCACTATATTCTTATTTCTAACTTCAGGTTCTAATATCTTGAATAAAATTATGAATGATTGTTTGACAATAGTTAACATTCCAGATAATGTTTTAAGCATTTATTACACTATAATTTATCAATTTTTCATTAAAATTCTGTTCAGTTTATATTATTTTTATCTTCAGAAATGTAGAATTGGTTGCCAAAGTCATACAGTTGATAATTTACAAAATAAGGTCATAAACCACAGTAGTAGACTTTCTTGATAATTTATGTGGAAAAAACAAAATGGTTTTGTGTTTCTGTAATCTCAAGAAAATTATTTTATTTTTATACCCATAATTGTTTTTAGATCATAACTTTTAAAACATCTTAATGTTACCAAAGTGTGTGGAATAAAATGAAAAAATGAAAAAAACACTGAAACTCACCAAGGAAAACATTAAGTCCTATAGTTTCCTGTCTGATATGTGGGGAACACAAGGGTAAAATGTAACTTCCAAAGAGCTTGGGCCACCTCGACTTTATATCCTTATTAATTGCAGCTTACATGGCCTCTCTTGAGGGCTTACTTCATTGTTAAATTGCAAGTTTTCTTGAAAGCTATTGCATGTTCCTGGTATCTTTGAATTTCTAGGGTTTCAAATGCAAATTCAGATTTACTCTCACAGATTTATACAGTATTCTTTCAGGGGCCTCTGGCTGGCCTTTCAAGTCCTTTTATGAACTCTGGTTGGAATTCTCTTTGGCTCCCCAACTCTTGCATTCTGCTTGCCAGTAAAACCCACATAATGTGGATGATATCAAGGTCAGGTGTCAGCTGAAGTAGAAATCATGCCCCCTTAAACCATGGCTGCAGTGGTCTCTGAATAGCTAGATGACAGCACAGTAAAATTTGTCCTGCAGAAATAATTCCCTAGGAGTCCTTTCTTCAAACAAGGACTCTCTTTGCAAATGAAATATTTACAGTTTTTCCTCATGGAGTCTGTAGTGTATGGAAGTTTTGCTTATTTCTGAATGTGCTAAGGCAGGGCATGTTTCTTCTATCTCTGTACATAGCATGTAAGTGGTTTCTTTTTAGTAGTTCTAATATCTTCAGCAGGTATACTTCCTTTGGCTACAGCATAAAACATGGTTGTATCTGAACCAAAATTTAACTTCTTCAAAATTTTCTGCTCTGCTTCTTGCTTCTCATTCTCAATATAAATCTGGCTAAAAGAAGCCAACAGTATCCATGCCACAGTCTGAAATTTCCTCCACTAAATTAGTTAGTCTCCTGCAGTTTCAGTACATGGGCAAAATACAGACTTTTTTCTGCAAGATTGTAACATGTATGACCTCTTGTCCAACTGCCAATGGTTCTTTTGTTCTCAAATAAAACCTCCTGAGCCTGGCCTTTGTTGGTCACATTCCTATCGGTATTCTGGTCATCTCAGCTCTGACCAAAATCCTGCATCAAGATCTGTTCATAGCTTCTCTAGACAATACATACAAATTTTTCCAAAATCTTCCCTCAAACCAATTCTAAAGATTTCAAAACTACATGACCTAGTATAGTCACAGCAAGGACCACACTTCTATGGTAACAATTTTCTGTATTACCTACCTTGTCACTGAGAATCATTATCTGACACCCATAATTTAAAAGAAGAAAGGTTTCAGTTATATTTTTAGTCTGTGATCATCTGACTCTAAGGCAAAAACATCATAGGGGAGAGACATGGAGGAGAATAACTGATCAGCTCATGGTTGCCAGAAAGCAGAGCAGAGTGCCAGAATAGAAGGGACAATGGACCAGAAATAGACTTCCCCAAAGTGTAACATCTGAGGAGGGATGTACGCCATGCCATGCTATGTTACACCTCAATGTTCAGTGGTGGACAGAAAACCACTACATTGTTGCATCATGCCATTGCTTTGCTGGAACACACAATTCCCAGTGATACTAAATCCAGCATCAGTAAAAGAACTAAAAAAGCAGTTTAAAATAAAAGAAGACAATTTATTTGAAGGTAGGGAAAAGGGAAAGAGAGAGAGAGAGAACAGACATGGTAGACAACTACTCTGGATGAATAGAGAGTATTCAAAACCAAGGAACTCATGGTTTTCTTATACCTCCTTTTATTGAGGTCCTTGTCCCACATAGGCTCTGAAAATTTGATTGACTCCCCAGCTTGTCTTTCATCCTGACCTTAGATTTCTGCTGGTCATGTGACCTTTCTATGTTCTTTGGTGGAGGATAAGATTATGGTTGGAAGACTTTATGGACAGGTACTTTAGGCTAAAGGAATAAGTAAAGAGGAAGTTTGTGATGCTTATGTTATTATAACATAGGAATTCCTTGTCTTGAGTTGTTTACCTTTGTCTTCCTAATTACTTGAGTCTAACTGCCTTTTATCTTTCTAATTGCTCAGAGTCTAGATGCCTTTAACCTTTTTTTTTTTTTTTTTTGGTACTGGGATGGAACTTGGGACCTTGTGCACTTGTCAGCAAGGAGCAGCACCACTGAACTACATCCCCAGCCCTGCCTTTGCCCTTCTAATTGCTGAAATCTTGCTCCAGAGGTCAAAGCTGTCTTATTAATTTTTAGTAAAACTCAATGAAGCTTTCATTCTATCTTTTTTATCAATCATGCCTCCTCCCTACACAAAGACATGGACATGGCTCCATGAACCACACAGATACACCTAGAAGATAATTTTAAGTTACTGAAGACATAACCTGTATACTTTCACAATCATATGAAGAACAGGAAAACTGCATAGGTGATCTTTTTATTAATCCCCATGTTCACCCATTGCTGACAGAACTTTTACTCAAATTCTCCCCTATTAGAAGATTATATAAGTCATCTCAAGAGAGCTTTTACAACTTTTCATTTTATTTTCTTGTTTTTCTTCCAATTGGTGTTTTTGTTTTTTTAACTTCACAGAGACAGGGCTCCAGTAAATGATTAAACAATTCCTGTGCCCTGGTTACATATAAATAATTCTAAACTGAGGGACCACATGGCAACCTATTCAGGATTCCTGAAAATTCAGGAGCTATTCTCCTATCCTTATTTCTAATAAAACTTTCTTAATCTCCTTCTTTGATTCTCAACTTCATTTTTCAGTGTTTTGCAGAATCATGAGCATGGTACACGTGGTAACATCAGTAGGAAATTTCAAAGCTCCCAACATTCAGACTGTGGCGTGGATACTGCTTGCTTAACCATGATTTGATTATGTGGTGTGGCAGTTAGAGTGGAGTGTTAACTTGATTGGTTTGGGATCTGCCTTTAGGATTGATGGAACACACTTCTAGCCCAGTTCTCTTACAGAGTATTTATAGTAAACGGGGATCTTATAATAAAGTAGTTATTTTGCATTTCAACTTCCCCAAAATCATTGGAGGGAGTGGGGTGCATTCCATTTTACAGAAGAAATTCATTGTATTTTAAATTCCTCAAAATTCAGGAGTTCAGGAGGGGGTCTGTCTTTTTAAGAGGGACAGGGAGCATTCCATGTTGCCTGGGAAATGTTCATTCCTGGTCAAAGTCCTAGATTACTGTGTATTCTTATTTTAATTTCCCTTAATATAACTGAGTTCCCCACTATCTCTGGCCCTTCCCCTAGCTAGCTGTCGCACTCATATTAGTGGTACAGGAAATAATACCAGAGAAGGAATATGAAATATGATGTTTTGGATTTCGCTGTGAACAATTGAAAGACTCACTGGAGATGGAAGAGCAGGGGTAAAACAACAAAATTTATTTGCTAGCAGGCTAGCCTCACAGGAACATGCCTTCAAGGACTGATCCTGAGTTGCTTAGGGTGAGTACTTTTGCCCATGAGGCATGGTGACTGTTATCTTGGTTTAGACCTCTGGCCTCATTTGGGTGGGGGTTGCAGTTAGGCAGTGGTGCAGGCATTTGCTTATCTCATGCCTACAAACTTGTGGTTAATGGCAAAATATCTGGTATTGCTACTCTGAGAAGTGAAACAGCATTCTCAGAAGTAAAGGAAGCAAGTGAAGCAAATTACAGAAGCAGAACAAGGCAGGCAATTATTTTATATTTTTCTTAACAGTGATATCTCCCAACCTGTTAGCTTTATGATACACTAGTTCCTGTTCTCTAAAAATCAAACAATTAATTCTAGGAACAAAGAAGTTTCAAGTGTAAGAAGATATTTATTGATCAGAATGCTCTTGAGGGGCAAGAAGGGTCCCAAGTGGGTAGCCAGGAACCCAACTTTACAGAGGAGTTTAATAGGGTGAAACGCATGTGGGTATAATGTGGGCCACAGCCATGATCATCCAATAAGGTTACAAGTATAGTCACTTAGGTAATAGTAGTCCAATTGGGAAACAAGTCATGTAACAAGCATGGATGGAAAGAACAAAAATTTTCCTAGGAAGTACTGGGTCCAGAGGTCTCTGGTCACCCACTGGGGTGGTTAATGTCTATCTAGACTTCATTAGGCCCAGTGTTTGTTTTTTGAGGAAGTTTGTAGGTCTGGTCATCTTGTCTTTATCTTGAGGCCTAGTTTTAAGCTGATGTGTGTCTGGTGGACACTGTGGTGTGTTTCACCTTTGTCCTAACCCTCTCAAGGACACAGCCCTATCTGACTTCCTATATTTCTAACTAGCTCCTCTATCTATAATACTAATAAAATAAAGTATACTCCACACTGGGTTATTTAGATTAAGGTATGTGTACTCCCATGTCACTGCAGCATTATTCATAATAACCAATGAAATATTTATCAGTCAACATATGAATGGATAAAGAAACTGTAATACATATTTGCCAAGGAATATAATTTAGCCCTAAAATCACTGAAATTATTCAACTTTCTACAATATATATGTAATCTAAGATTTATACTAAAAGAAACTATTCAGACACAGAAAAATATCGCATAATCTCACTTTTATATGTTATTGTTATTGGAATCTCTTGGCTTTTGATTTTTCTGGCTGGCTATGTCAAAATATAATTAGGTAGCTCTTTCTAAAAATGATTAACCAATCAAATGTTTCTGGGTTTTGCGTTATTCTCCTCTCCTTCTGGAGTTAGAGTCCAGGTTCTTGTCATTTCAAACAAAGAATTGAATGAAATGACCAAAAAGCAGTGGGAAGGTTTATTTGAAAATGTAAAAGTGAAAAGGGAGAGAAACTGGCTCTCCAGAGTGAGCATGGGCCAAGTAGAAGAAGAAAAAGCAAGATAAAAGTACACCCTGGAGGAAACAAGGTGGGCTATTGTGAGGAAAGCCACAATAGCAAGCTCTTCTTGGTGTCTGCGTCCATTTATAGTGTCCAATTCTTGAGGAAGCTCAGAAAAATTTCTACATTTAGTCCTGAGAGGCGGTGCTGCGGTCCCTCACCTCAGGTCAAGTTAGGTCTAGGCCATTCTATTGAAAATCTACTTGAGTTCTTGTGAGAAATCCATGTGCAGGGCTTTGGAAACTATTCAGCATATGTGTTCTGGGATCTTGTAATTAATAGGTCATTCCTACTTCCCCAACCAGCTCTGCCTCACCCTAATAGCCTATGCCAGTATTATTTTAACAATAAATGAAATATACAGACAATAAAGATAAGTAAGACTCAGCTAAACAAATAATGCATTTATTGTCTCATATGTGCAATCAAAAAGCATGGGATGACATTAAAGTAGAAAGGGAATTATTAGAGAAGAGGAATTGACCAAAAAAAGGATAGGTGAAGGAAAGGTGCTCTATCTATTTTGTATGTATAGTATTTATAAATTTGCTAAATCTTATTAATCTGTATAACTAATATGTTCAAATAAAAAATCAAAAATAAATTAATAGCTACAATGGGTAAGGTGTGGAGGTTCTGAGGAAATTGGAAAATACATGTCAGCAGATACAAAATAGCAGATATGTAGGTTGAACAAGTCTGGATATGTAAGCTACAACATGAGCATTATGGTTAATAAAAGTATAATACATATAAGATTCACGCTAATTGAGATTTTAGTTGCTCTTGCCACAAAAAATGGTAGCTGCACGATGATGTACATATTAATTTGCTTCAGAACAATAACCATTTTAATGCCTATTTGTATAATATCATGTTGAAGATCTAAAATATACTTGATAAAATTTAGTTTTAAAAAATGACCTAATATTCTTCCTTAAATAGCCAAGAAATGGTAATTTGTAGATGCTCTTTTAAAATAATTTTCTGCTTATAAATTTGGTAAATAAATTGTTTTAATTTTTAATTAATCAAAAATATCATTTTATAATCAGAAAAACTATTAAAGAATTTGTATATGACCAGCTGGCTAATGGTTATTAGTCCATTAATTAGTCAATGTTTATAGATTACAAGGCATACATTTGTAAATATGATGAAAATAAAAAAATTATGTGTGTAGATATTGATTTACCACAGTGGTTTCTTTTTGCAATATAATTACATAGCTATTGGTCCATAACAAAATTAATTTCCATTCACACTTCAATCTCAATCCAACACAGACAAACACACACACACACTGGCACAAATATGCACACCATGTGAGACAGTACATATTTTAAATAATGAAGATTATGTTTCTTTCTTTACTTGTTCTTTTTTTATTTTATAAAGAAGTAAAACAAAAATTTGTCACAAAATAATAAAAGAATAAAAATTATACACAATGTATCATTTTCTTCAAAGTAGTTACTCTAGTACAAGACAGAGACAAAAAGATTAGTCTACAAAAAAACCCCCCCAGATAATATCATAAAACTTTCTTTTCAATGAACTAAGGGAAACTAGTAGCATAAATGAAACAAATTAGCTTATATATTAAAATATTTTTGAAACAACAGAAGAGGTATGTGTTAGTTACTTTTCTCTCATTGCTGAAACAAAATACTCAACACCCAAAATTAAAGAGGGAAAAGTTTATTTGGCTTACAGTTCGTAGAGGATTCAGTCCATAACTGGCTGGCTCCAAGACAGGGTGACAGTGGAGCAACAGTTCATGGCAGCAGAAGGTAACAAAAGCAACAAGGAACCTTAACAGGATCTTTCTGCCCCTTTTGTCTTCTTCAGACTGCTTAGGGTGGGTAACACTCACAACCTTAATCCTAGTGCCCTTGGGCCTAACTGGACCATGAATCAATCACACACTCTAGATTCAGCCATCTCTGAAAAAGCTTGAGGCTTTAGGAGGACATTTAAACAGAAGCCATAACAAGGTAATTCAGGGAATTATTTGAACTTCTCCCTACTTCCTATTTATCTATCATATATACATATATATATATATATATGTATGTATTTTTTTGTTATTACCTTCAATACTATCTCTCAAAAGAGCTCCAAATTCTGATTTTAAAAATAAAATGTTGTTGAACTAAAATAATAAAAGTGCATATACATGAAGACTATGACATGTGTGAGTCATACATGAATACTATAACATGTGTGAGTAGAGGAATGGGAAGAAAGATATGAACCAGGAGTCAGCAGCCTGTTTCCAAAGAGCTGGCCTTGAGTCAGTGTACTTAAGACCTTTAATCTGTATTTTAAAAACCAATATGTATAGAAGGAGAAACAGGAAAAGTGGTGTGAGCACAGTGCTTCTACTCAAATTGTGGCCTAAGTAGTTTCAATATATGATCAATACTATGTCCATCTCCTCCACACAGAAAGATTTAAAAAAGAAAATCTATAGGGATACTCAGAAAGGCTAAAGTTTATTTTTCTACTCTCTAAAAATATGCAAGTTGAGGGCCGGGAATTTAGCTCAGTGGTTTCGCCTCCGGCTGCAAAGCGCAAGGACCAGAGTTTGATCTCCTGTACCAAAAAATATATAAATAAAAATATAAGATAAAATAAATAAAATAAATATACAAGTTGAACTGGTTTTTCTGTCATATTTGGCTGTAACCTCAAAAGTTTCTTTGTGGTTTTGATTCCATTTGAATTATATTGATTTTCTTGAAAATAAATTTACGTCAAATAAAATATCAGAATATTATGCATTTTACTGGTTCAATCAAAAAGTTTGTCATAATTTAATTTATTTTAATATGACATCTCCTAAAATATTGTTGAGTCAAACCTATCACACTGTAAGTGATATGCTAAGTTGTTAAAAACTTACAATGTTAAAATTTTTTATAAACCTATAACAGTAAAAAGCATATTGCCAAGAACAATGGAATGTGTGTTGAAAATAATGAGAAGTAGTTTAAGTATGTAAAGGGAGATTAATGTGTCTTTTATCGGAATATTTTTTAAGGTAAATATATATGGTATTGTATTTTCTATTGCCACAGTATGTAATTACTAAAGTGATAATTCACATGTATAGGATCTCCATACTCTAGGATTTTACATTTCTATTCTTATAATATTATTATAGGAAGCTAAGTTAGATAGGAATTAATATACAGTCGGAGTGGGACTGGGCTCTCAAGAAAGTCAGGAGAAAAAATACAGACATCAGAATTGTGGCTGGAGGAGTTTCTGAAGAAAACCAGGACTCAAGATAAAGATGCAATGGCCAGACATACATGTTTCCCTAAGAGACAAGCAGTAACTTAAATTTATACTATAATTAGACCATGTGGTCCAAGAAATCCAGATAGGTAGCACCCAGGTGGATGACCAGAACATTCAGACCCATACCTTCCCCAAAGTGACTTTGTTCTTTCCATGTACCCTTGCTATGTGTCCCACTGCCCTTTTGGATCAATATTAGCTAAGCAGCTACACTTATAAACCTGTAAGTTTTTATAGTTTGATCCACATTGTACCCACAGTGTGACTTCTCTGTATCAATTACTGCTGACAAAGGGTTTCAGTGGCAACCCACTTTTGGGACCCCTCCTGTCTCCCAGGAGCTATGTCTCAATAATCCATTTCTACTCTTAAGCTCTTTTTTTTTTTTTTTTCCAGAATTCATGCTTCACTTTTAGGGAGCACAAACTTGGCACATCTGGAATCCAATATGTTGGAAGTTATATTTACCCTGTATCAATATTTCTAGTGTTCTACATTCTCTCTTGCAACATGAATATTTAATTTCCTAATTGGTTTATTTGCAAACTACAATTTAAGCCAGTCAACTGAGAAAAAAAAAAAAAAGCACAGAGATTTGGCAAGGTTTATGATCAATAAAGCCAAGAATATATTTGCTTTACTAGTGCTTCATTACTTAGGAATAAAACTAAATGTTTTTTCACTCAGGTTAAGTTTTGGAATATCTCATATAGAATCCAAATGGGCATCTTCTGTTATGCTAAAGTGTTAAGGGCCAGGGATTTAGCTCAGTGATTTCGCCGCCTGCTGCTCAAGCACAAGGACCTGAGTTCAATCCCTGGTACCAATAAAATGTTAATAATGATAATTATTTTTCTCAGCATCTTAAAAAAATAACCACCAGAAAATGTTGTTCATTACCTTATTTTAATCCACAATAACTTTTTGTCATCTAAATAATGCAACACCATTGATAGACTATTAGATTTTTGGAAACATACAAAGATATGTATTGAGAATTTTATAATTTCAGTATCTTATTCTTCTAATCAATATAGATTCAGCCTCTACTGACATAATTTTTGTGTTAAGCTATTTGAGTGATATAATTTAAGTCAGGACATCAGGCTTTTTTGAGCATTCATTTTAAACCATGCTCTTGATTTATTATAGGAAAAAGCAGCTGAAGCCATATGTTCCCTGGCTGGTAACAAAGTATTTTAGAAATTTAGAGAATATTTGGGGAGACCCTTTCCATTTCAGAGGAATAAAAGAGACAGTGAAAAGATACAGGTGAGCCTTTGGTTTCAAACATATGTATGCTCATATTAAGTAGAGACGAGTAAGAAAAGAATTAGAGAATTGTAGGGGTATAACTGTTATGTGCAATGTTAGAAAAGGGAAGGGTATGTTTTGAACATTAGATTTTAGACTAATGTGCTAGGGGCAGCTAAGAGTGTAAATTTATGAGTAAGGAAAAAGACTAAATGATAGATTGGTCACTTAGCATTCTGTCATTCCCCTCAAATGTTTTTGTTTTGTTTTACTTTTTTTACCAGAATTTGGATACTTTAATTCTTTATTAATGTATGTTTTGATATATAAATCATATTCATTTGGGAATATATATATATATATATATATTTCTGGATCATTCTTGATCATTTTTTGCCTCTTTATCTTACTCCTACCCACCCTTCTTCCTTTTTCCCCAATTCCCTTCCCTTTATTTAAAAGTCTGCTGCCCTATATTCTACAATTTCTACTTTTGCTCTTTAATTATTTTGATCAGGGAAATGTTAAAGTCGATGATGCTGGATCAAATTAAAGTACTTTTCACTCAAAACTAAAATGATATAAAATAGAGAGGCCTTGACACTTATGATAGTACTCACTAGAGAAAATAAATTTTAGACTTTGTTTAGTGTTTATCTTGTCCTGAATTATTTATTTATTGGAATTTATGCTCATTTCTATGAGAAAACACTTTTGAATTTGAAAGTGAGATTTGCAAATGAGTAAAATGAAAACGCTCTAAATTTCTTTTTTAAAAATTTTATTTTATTGGTACAATTTAGGTATGCAATATGATGATATTCATCATTGTAAATCTGCACCTTTACATAATCTCTCTGTGTTCTTCTTTTTCCCCCTTCCCCTGCTCTCACTTCAACCCCTCCATTCCTCCCTATTTAAAAAGACTTTGTTTAGACTTTTTTCATTTTTTCATATTAATTCCATTCCCTTCTTTCCTTTCCCATATCCCTCCCACTTCCCCTTCCCCTTTGCCCCTTTTCTTCCTATTTCACATTATCTATTATATGTTTTAGTCCTTATTTACACTTTCAGTTTCTCATACTAGAGAAATTGTTTGATATTTACACATGTATTCTGTTTATTTCACTTAAGAGTATCGCCTCAATGTGCATCCATTTAGCTATAAAAGTCTCGAATTGCTCATTTTTTATGGATGAGTAGTACTCCATTTTATAAAAAACATACATTTTCTTTATTGAGCCTCCAGCTGATGGGCATTTGGGCTGCTTCCAAGTTTTAGCTATTACAAATTGTGCTGCTGTGAACATGGGTACACGTGTATCACTATGGTATGATTCTTTTAATTCTTTGGGTAAGATACACAGCAGGGGAATAGCAGATTAAATGGGACTTCCAGTAATAGTTCTTTGAGGTATCTCCATACTGATTTCCACAATGTTTGCATCAGTCTACACTCCCACCAGCAGTGGAACAGGGTTCCTCTTTCCCCTCCGCCCCACTACCATTTGTTATTGGTTTATTTCATTATAGCAGCCATTCTTTCTGGAGTGAGGTGAAATCTCAGCCTTATTTTCATTTGCAACTCTCAAGTGACCAGTGATGTACGACATTTTTTCATATGTTTCTTTGCTATTTCTACTTCTTTGTCTGAGATATACCTGTTCATTACAGATGCCCATTTTCAGGCTGGGTCTTTAAATTTGGGAGGTCTGATTTTTTTAAGTGCTTTATAGATTTGAGATAGTAGGCCTTTGTCTGAGGAAGAGCAGGTGAAGATATTTTCCTGACATTGTGGTTTGTCTCTTCACACTGTTGGTGGTTTCTCTTGCTGTGGAGAAGCTTTTCAATAAGAAGATATCCCACTTGTTGATTGTTTGTGCTAGTTCACAAGCAACTGAGGTTTTGTTCATAAAATCTTTTCCTACACCAATGTCTTCAAGAGTTCTACCTAACCTCTGTTCC
>NW_004624791.1:7920610-7931413 GCF_000247695.1 Heterocephalus glaber
TGGGGAAAAAATAAGAACCAAGAGAGATTATGTAAAGGTGCAAATTTCCAATGATGAATGTCATTATATTGTATACCTAAAATCTACCAATAAAATTCATTTTTAAAAAGTTAAAAAAATTTGTGCAATGCACCTAAAGCAAGGATTAGAAAAATGTATACATTAAATAACTTTAAGGGCAACAGAAATATAGAAATATATCTAAACTTATAAACTAGAAAGAAAAGACAAATTAAATCCAAAGCATATGCAATAGTTGGAATAATAAAGACAAGAACAAAATAGAAATGAATAAAACAGAAAACAGATAAAAATGATTGATATCAATTATATCTAATTCCAAATCTTCAAAGAGAAATAAAATGAATGAATCAGCCAGGGATTTAGCTCAATGGTGCCATGCCTGCCTCACAAGTGCAAAGTCCTGAGTTCTATCCCCGGTACCAAAAAGAGAGAATAAATCATCCATAATATTTGGGAAAAATTAAGAAGTCAATATTCAACAATGTTAGCCATCAAATAAAAGATATCATTAATAGGATAACACAAGACAGTAAATGGAAATGTGATTAAAAATTATACTGAAAAATACTAAACACTAATAGAATGGGTAAAATCATTTAAAGACATTTGTTAACAAATTAACAACCCCTCTCACAAAATAGGAATAGATCCATGAACAATTAAATATATTTTTAAACTAAACTCTCCCACAAATTAAAATTATAATCTGAGGAAGTCTTCACTATTGAATTCTGTAAAACATTTTACCAAGAATTAGTATCAATCATAAGCACATGCTTTTCAATCACACAGGAGATAATAACTCTTCTCAGGTGATTTTATGAGTTAAATATAATGCTGATGTCATAACTAGACAAAGACAGTACAAAAGAAAAAGAAACTACAAATCAGTATATTTCATGACCTTGTGTGCCAAAATGCTGTAGCTTAAATAGTTTTAAATTAGAAATATCTTTATGTTCTTTTGCTCCACTCAGATAGAAATCATGTATGTGCAAAGTGCAGTGCTGCTAGCAGTCACAATGACACCAAATGACATAAGGAGATACTGGATGCCAACAGTTGACATAGACAGCTGCTTGTCCCTGCTGCCACCAGCTGTCACCATCTGATGCAGTCTTGTGTCAGACACCATAGGTCAACTACCTGGTGCTGGTCTCTGCTGGTTTTGTTGGCTGCTAATCATCAGAGTTCTTTGATGTTAACATCTCTGAGTGTTTATTGCTCTTTCTTTGGAAACAACCAAGCTGTCCATACTACTCAGGATAAAAATCTCAAATAGATTTATAGGATTTTTGGAGCCCACACTACCCAAGTAAAAAACTGCCAGCGGATTTATAGGAACACCAAAGTGAATGTTTATTTTAACAGGGCCTGTGCTGTGCCCAGAAATGTCAGTACATAGGAGGGAGCCCTCCTAAACTAAAATCCAAGAAGTAGTTGGAGAATGGTGCTTGTACAGCATCTTGGAGGCCCCTTTCAGTAAGGGGATGGGCTGAAAGCTTGCCATGAATATTGGGTATGCAAATAGGGGTTTAGATCGCACCCTTCCTGATCTTAGCCACTTCTGTTATGCTCTTTCTTCTTCAAAAATGCAACAGTATGCTTTTAAGTGCCAGGTGTCGGGGAGAGGCACTGTGCTGCCTGTCTGGCTGCACTCATGTTGGAGTGGAGAATGGTGGTTTGGTAGCCAGCCAGGAAGGAATACTGAAGCAAAGTTCCCCAGTTCATTGCAGTGCAAAATGGAGCAAAGGAAAGCTATGGGAAGGGGTAGACAGCAGCTGGCCAAGCCATACTCTCCCTCCAGCTGGCAGTGGAGAAATCAGTCAGGCATTTCTCATCTGCCTCAGTTTTACCCTGCCACCAATTCGAACCTCGATGTGTTGTCACAGGCCCAATGCAACGGAGCCAATCAATCATGGAATGAAACTTCTAAAATTGTATTCCAAACTTTCTCTTTTATAAATTGATTGTCTCAGATATTCATTCTAGTGACAGAATACTAACTAATTCAGAAAGTAAACATCTCTTTTCTTCCTGGAGTCAGTTTTCAGGCTATTTCACCAGGAAGGAAAACCAAACAGCTCAGTTGTCTCATTATGGTGCAGAAACAGATATTGAACTTTGAGGCCAAAGCAGCAAGAGCTGCCAGGGCAGTGTAAGAAAATTGTGAGGCTATTAAAAGAAAGAATTCCAGAGCTCTGGAGATGCATCCACTTAATTATTTGCTGAAGACTGATCTGCAGTGTATGATCTACTAGCTTTGTGTCATCATTTTGTAGTGGCAGAGATAAACATGTTTATTTTGTTTAGTTGATAAAGAGTTTTCAGTTTAAGTCACATGACATTTTGATGAGACATTTGACTTTAAAGTTGATGCTGGTGAGTTAAGGCTGTGGTGGTTATTAGAACAACATGAATAAGTATTTGTGCATATAAGTATATCAATTTTGTGTGTGTAGAGGAAGAATGCTATGTGTCCTCCCAAAATTTAAATGTTGAAATGAATCCCCAATATGCTGATAATTAGATAAGGAGTCTTTAGGAGGTCATGCAAATGGAGCCATAGAATGGTAATCCTATCTTTGTTAAGAGTCATGGCCCTGAGAAATGAGGTGCATGTCCTCTGTACTGTTAGAACTCCATAAATCTCTTGGTTTTATATAATTCCATTTACTTTTGAAATAATCCCAATTAGTTAGCAATAAAGTGTTTTCTTAGAGACCCAAAGAGGTGTATAAAAATATGTTTGACTTTTTTCTTCCTTTGTCTAGCTTGACAAATACCTTGGGCACATGGAAAGAACATCATATGCCAATTGTTGGCATTACAAGGCTTATCTCTTAAATTACACACTTTTTAAACTTTTGTATAATAAAAGCTAATGTCTCATAACTCATACTCATTTAGTTTTCCTTCTAGATTAGAAAAGACTTTAGGTATAAAATAACTTTAGGCTTGAAATGACTAAATATGAAAAAAAATTAAGTATTTCCAGTGATATAGAATTTTTATGCAGGAAAGTTGTGAACGGTGAGTTCAGTGGAAAATAGCTCGATTGTATATTTATGACAGTTTCAGTCTGGGAGCTCTCCTCCTTTCATAGCAAACACATTGTTTTTCTGCATATTATGTTTCTGTGTGGTAGACATAGTTGATGGTAAGGAATGGTAATTGACAACACAAATCATTCCAAAAAATTACCACTGATTCTGTCTTTGCTTCGCCTTCCAAAAGTAACTTGAAATTCAAAATCTATGAATCAGCTCTTGTTGTCTACTAGCATTTCTGAAGTAACAAAAAGGCACTAGGGCATAATCTTGTAATGTCTTGGCTTCTGTTCTGAATAAATATGGATAAAATGAAAATTTGAAAAACATATTTACAGATACACATTGTTAAATTAGATTGGCTATTTAGAAACTGATATAACATATAGCATTGATATAATCTTTCTGGAACAGTTTCCATTTTAGAAAACCAGGCAAAAGACATTTAGAAACAAAACAACCAATTCAAACTAAGGTGTCATCTATAAACACATTAGCATTCCAGAGCCTAATGGGGGTGCCAGGGCATATGCAATAAGCCAGCCCTCTATTTCAGACAGGTAAAAACAAACAACTTGATAGTTAAAATTAATAAATTAATCATGTATACACAAATGTGATTTTTTCCTTTAACATATTATAATACTTAAATATCACATTTTCACAAGGTGGGCAGCTGCCTGTGAATAGGCTAATTGCCTGTAATGACCCAGAAAACCTGCGACTAACCTTGCTTTTGGATGTGTCAATGAAAAAGATCTGCTTTAATTCTTCTCATGCTTATTTTCTTCTAGCTGGTTGTTTCTTTTCCCAGTGTGAATTTTAGAATTAGCAGCATATTATATTTGACTGAAAGATATCTAGTAATTGATGGAAGGATGCTATGATGTGGGGAATTGTCACAGTCGAAAAAGAGTAGATGTAATGCCCTTTTCATCCTCTGAACTAAACATAATTCATCATCACAAATGATCAAAAATGATTTGCTCACAGAAAATCAGTGTGGATTCAAGTCACTGCATCCTTGATCTTACATCTACTCTTTCTCAGCAATCAAATAAATTATCTGAAAATATGGGAATAACACAATGTTGAAATTAAAGAATTATACATTAAAAGAGACTTCAGTTCTTTCAACTCATAAAAGTGTTTCTTTTAAAAAATTTTTAATAAATTTTATTTTATTTTATCTCACTCACCTGCTCAAGACTCCTCCTCTCCCTATGTACAAAAGCTTTGTTTTCATTTCTTTCCTTCTATTTTCACTTTTTTTACCTTTCTTTTCTCCCTCCCTCCTCCCTTGTTCCCCTTCCCACTGAACATTTTTTTCCCACATAAATGTGCTTTATAATGGTATTGAGAAAATTTTAGGATAATGATGCTGTTTTTTTATATTCAATTAAATAATCTCAAGAATTGTCATACCAACTGAATTGCCTCAAGTTTTCTTTAAAAAGAACAAGAATGTACTTATGGTCAAGTGCCTAGTTACTCCAAAAATCTCTGGTCCATGTATAAGTAAACAAAATTATTGGATATTAAGTGAAAAATTGAATTAAAGGTTACATAATCATATTTATTATAATTTTCTTAGGTTGATGGTCACATTTCCTGAGAGACACAGCTTTAGTTATATTCAAGGATTTTAATCACAGAATGCATTAGAGTAGAAATGATTTTGTTACTGGATGGTTGGATCTTCTTGGGCTGGTTATCTGCCTTCTGTCAGGAGTGTAGCTTCTTGGATTCTCCCTGAGAAGATTTCAAGGCAGTATCCTGGCAAAGTAACATCATCAGCAAGTAACAAATTTAGCAGCCAGGTTTATTAAGGGAGAGTGATAGTCTTAGCAGGTGTATTGAAAAGTGAGTAAAATAGTTTCTTTATTTTTTAAATTTAATTTAATTTAATTTAACTGTCTGGTACTGGGGATGGAACTCAGGCTCTTACCTTTACCAGGCAGACGGGGTTCCATTGAACTATATTCCCAGCATCTCTCAAGAAGGGGAGAGAGCAAGTAAAGCCAAGAAGGTGGCTGCCTCGTACAAACAGAATACAGTTGAGAAAGATCCAAGCAGGGAGCTTGGTAGAGGACCTAATGCTCCAAGGACCAGGCTGCTTTCAATTTTGTCTTTCCTGGAACTTGGAGAATAAATTGAGAATTTTAACTAATGTATTTTTATCAAACAGAAGGTGGACTCCATGCTTACATCTGGAAGGAGAAGTTTGAATTTAATATGATCTTAACCAGAATAAACACTGGGGCCAAAGCCCATCATGGGGGTCAAAACTGAATGCAAATTTATGTAAATCTGGCCTGATTTTCAGTTAGGGTCTAATGGGTTCAACATGAGGCTTGAGTGCCTCAGGTGCTCATGCATAGGATCCAGACTTATATAATTATATAGGTTGGGTTCATGGAAGTGGTTAATGAGCTCTTCTCAGGAAACTGTGAAAAAAGCTCAAGAAGCCTGGATGACCATCCTTTGCTGGGTTTTCTCCCTGTGCTCAACTATGATGTTCCCAGATTGAGCTTACATGTAGAGTAGACTGTAGTTGTTAATTTAATAATATATGTTATTTATGTTTAGTTCATTGATGAAATTATTATAAAACTGGAAAGAAATGTGTATATATTCATACATCTCACATGTATATTTATAATAATCCCTTTGGAAAAAAAGGAACCCAGTGGGTAACAGTATAATACACAGCCAAGGTTTTTATCATCATTGATAATTATAATTAAAATACAAAAGTTAATTTATAAAACTAAGAAATGGAAATCATATACCGTTTGGGGAGCATAAAGTAGTTCAATAAAATTCAGTGAATTTGTGAAACTTCTCGGCAGTACAAGAAAATGACAAACTGTTGGATGGATGGATAAATAGACAGAACCGATATCTCAGAAATTCCATCCTTTACCTAAGTGAAGTATATATACATATTCCTCAACTACATACATGAATGCAAATCGACAATCTTTGCAACTGTCACAACGTGAGAACGATAGAAGCTCAGTAAAGAAAGACTTTATAAATAAATAGTGATATATTTATTTATGGAAGAAATATTACACAGTCATGAAAAGGCAATATCTGCATGCAATATTAAAGATGAACCTCACTGATATAATACTATATGAAAGAACTCTGTCGTAGATTTTATAAACTACATTATTACATTCATACCACATTCAAATGATGTGAAGACTAACTCATGGCATTAGAAATCAGAGTATGGGTAACAGTTTTATTAAATTAAACTGTAAGAATGTGCAATAACGCTACTATAGAAACTAAGAAGTGCCCAATTCCTTATATGAAGGCTAGTAAAGTAGATGTTTATTTTGTATAAATTCATCAAATTGATTTAGTCACTCTTTTGTATAAGATTTAAATAAAAGGTTAAGCTATACAAGTAGCTATCTGGCAATAGAAAGCCACAAAATCTGTGTGACAAAGAATAGACTCTCCAGAATCTATTTCTTCACAAGAAGGATAGATGAGATAATGAATTGTATCAGGTCCTTTAATGAGATTTATTACATTAATGTTGTAATCAATCTTTAACTGAGAAGGGCACATTTTTGCTATTATCTGGGCATATGGCACAACTTTCTCCACAATATGCCAGTATGCATTTACTATGATAAGAAAACAGTGCAAACAATTTAGCCTGTTTTAATTTCTGTTGTGAAAAACTCTGCTGTACCCAATGTTCATCCCAACTTGTCCTTTTGTCTTCACTAATGCTATGGAGTTGACTTGGTGAATCATAGAAGAATAAAAATGTGTTCTCTGTTTATCCATGTGCTAGTCAGCTAACTGTATGCTCATTAAATTATACAGTAGTGAGTTAGGTAAAATTGAATTGTTTTTGATAATCATAATTCCTTTTTTTTTCTTTTGGTACCGGGGATTGAACTCTCAGGTCTTTGTGCTTTCAAGGCAGGAGGCGGAACCACTGAGCTAAATCCCCGGCCCAAATAATCATAATTTCATTGTTTAATGTATACTTTAAAAATGTTTTTCCATATCAGAAACTGAAAATTCTTAGCCTGTGGATTAAATGTGATCACACATAAATATATATGTGGATTTGAAATAATGGAGCCATTAAAAGTTTACTTTTATAACAGGCTTTTAAACAGTTATTTCCTATTACAAAATATGTATTTCTGACTTTTCTACAATGACCAATCTCTCCAACATGCTAAACTTATATGCTAACAAGGTAACATAATGTTGGTTGCAAATTAAAGCTCCTCCTTTCTGAAAGAAGAGAGTAGATTTCAGATGTTCTCACCACACACAAAAAAATGCTAAGAATTTGAGGTAAGGGACCTGGGTGTAGTTGGACATATAGATGTATTAGTAATTTTTATCTAAGCTTAACCATTGGCTGAAATTGTTGCATGTGATAGTTGTAGTTCTAAGCATTACAGTAAAGAACAAGAGACAACTCAAATGTAACTTATCAAAGAAATTGTTTTTTGAGATTACTTTGCAGATGATCAGCTTGAATGCTGTTGTTCAAACTCTAGCTGTTTCATACCAACTTTTTCTGTTCACTTCCCAGTGTGGAATTCTCCATCAACAAATATTATAAGACGTGAATTTATATTAACCAGCGAGTTGTTACAATCTCACTAAATTGGATTATCCACAACATTCATTTATTAATGAAGAGCTCATGCATATCCTTGACTATGGATAAGTGAAAATGCTTATGCAGTGATTTTTATACTTAATAAGGGATTTTAAAATGCTTTACAAATACTAATCCTTGTAACAGCTCAACAGATAAGGATTATAAATGAATCATTGCTGAGAGAAAGTTAGAGATAATAGATGGGCTACTCAAGATGTCAGCATATGAAATCCTCATTACAAGTAGATTTTTCTAGGTTCACTGCGAACCAGCCTTATTTTAAATAAAAAGATATGGGTTCTAGCAGTAGATGTTAGCCACCACAATGTAATTCTGAACTTTTAACAATAAAACTGCAGAAATCCTGTTTCCCAACGTGTCAGGCAATTTTTTTTAGAAAATTTTATTTAAAAATAAGTAACTATCTTGGCATACATTTTAGAGTTGTCATTTTGTAACTCATTTTGACAATTTTTTTTCTGTTCATTTTTAGGCAAGTATATTAAAGATTAACAATATTAAAAATCTTCCTTGTGTTCCCTGTTACTAATACTATATCTAAGAATAAGAGCAATTTAAAGGTTTTCATTTTATCAGGCTGTCATTGTTGGAACAACTTATTAGATGTTTTAAGCTCAAAACACTCAGATTTTGTAATTTTTGTTTAATGTGCACTTTTGTTTCTAGCTTAGTATTCAAGGCATTCTTCCGCCCCAATCTTGTTAACTTGAACTGAATAGACGTAAGAATTAATAAATCTAAATTTAAAGGACTAACATATTTCTACTAAGCTGTATTCCAGGAAAAAAACATAATTTAAAGTAAAAGTTGGTATAGTAAATCATTTTGCAGAATAATAGGTAAGTTTGTTTTGCGAACACATCTATTGTGAGAGTACTGAATAAACAGTCAAAAAGACTTCAGCGTAACAAAATTTATATCATGAACACATTACTAAAATTTTATTATATAAATTTAAAACAACACAGTGATAGACATCTATTTTTATGAAAAATTAGGAAAAAAAAGACTGTCAGAACCATTCTAGAATGCTGAAAAATAGAGTTAAAAACAAAACTGAAAAAATACTCATATAAATTACACCTGGCAATTCTCAAATCACAGTAGTCCAGGGTCATCCATACAAGTAATTTATTCACAGGAGTACGATGGAGGGTATGATTTTACTACCACACAGTCTAATAAAGGAAATCCTTAATGAAAGTCTAAACTTAAACTTATTATAAAAAACTATGTTAGGAATTTTTAAATGACACTTATAGTTCATACCCTGAACTTTCTGAATATACACCAGAGGTTGTAAACGCTAGAAATTAAATGTTGGAAATTTAGTAAATGTTTAATTGTCATTATATGTTTTCATATTCAACAAAGAATGATTTAATTTAGCAATAAACATAAATATAAAATTATTTATTAAATTTAAATATATTATTTCTTCCTGAGAATTTTGTTTTTAAAATTAATTTATATGTCGAATGTGTCATTATTCTTAAAAGTAAAGATTTACCTACTTCTAGTGTCCATTCAATAAATAATGTTAATTGAATATTATGATTAACTTATTAAATTGAGCTTATTTTTAATTTTTTAATATTGTTAAATTTTAATTTAAAGACTCATTTAATTCTACTAAGAATAATTTTGTTTTCTTGATTATGAATAAATGCACTTAAATTATCAGTATCATAGCTTACTTTTTCAGCTGAAGATCTAGAAAAACTAGTATTTTTAAATTAATAAGCACATTTAAAAGCACACTTTGTAGACTGAGGGTTATGAATTTAAGGCATGAAAGAAGAGAAAAAAATAGTTCCAACGTGGGAATTGTAGGATGAATAGGGCCCAGGGAGCACGACCTAACTAAATTAGCAGTAACTCAGCTCAAGGTAGTAGTTACCATGTTGAAAAATATTTCTAGACCTTTGAATTTTTATCTAAAAAGACTGGAGTTCTGCCAATAGATAAATGGATGTATGAACAGATGAATCAGTACATAAGTGGATGTAGATACATTGATAATTCACAAGTTGTGATTAAAAAACAACATGAGCTAACAAACCTTAACTCTTGGTAAGATAAGGTTTATGAAGCACTATCTTGCAAATTCTTCTCTGGACAGATCAAACCAATAGAAGTTTGCCACAACTAATTTTACTACAATTTTTATTTTTGGATCATTGTATTTGAGTGCAGTGCTTTTTGTTGTACTTAATAAATTTAAGAAGGTGAAATTTTCTTAGTTTCCTGAAAATAACAAGAGATCAATAAAATTTCACAAAGTATATGGAGTATGTATTACAAAATAAAATAAGTAAGAGAAAAAAATTTGTATTCTATCTTCTATTAATCCCGAAGAGAGTTTAGGAAGTGATTGTGCAATTGATGAAATATACTATCTTAAATAAAGAGCATGCATTGCAAGTGGAAATTGTATTGAACTCCATCATTGAGGACTTTTTAAGAATCACACAAGAGATTCCCTCACTGATTTATGTTAAACTGAATTTATTTTTATTAACTGGATAGGTGAACTAATTTTGTTCATGGATCATCCTTCTCATATTTCCCTGGACCTTATAGCATCTGACTATGCAAGGGACTCAAGTGAGCTGTGGTGTAGGAAGAGTGTGTGAAGATTAATAAGGATAAACTGGGACTTAGCAGTCACATCATCCAACTGAGTAAGTGATGTATGTATTTTGTACAGTTTAAGCATTAAGGTCTTTTTTTTAGATTATACAATTATTAATTCATAATCATTTCAGGAAAAAGAGGACATATTAAATATTCTCATTACAACTTAGACACCTTTAAGTTAAGAGCACTTAAATATAAATATGAATATCAGTGCAAATATCAAAGTGGAAAACATTTCTCGCTAAACTAGACATCCTGAATTTGCAATTCAAAATTCAAGTTAAGGGGCCAGGGATTTAGCTCAGTGCTTCTGCTGCCTGCCTCACAAGCAGAAAGACCTGAGTTCGATCCCCAGTACCAAAAACAAAACAAAACAAAATTCAAGTTAATATGATTTTGAATATTACAAATATT
>NW_004624791.1:7931513-7942647 GCF_000247695.1 Heterocephalus glaber
TATTTATTTATTTGCGGTACCATGGATTCAATTCAGGACCTTACACTTGCGAGGCAGGTGGGGTGCCACTGAGCTAAATCCCTGTCCCTACTGTGACAAGTTTCATTAAGATTTTTGGAATCCAGATTCTTCTTCCACTGAAAATAAAATTAAAACAGTAAGAGAGAGCCCAGATTCATGGAAATTCTCTTTGACTGCATACTGTTTCACTCAAAATTGTTAATAATATTCCTGGTCTTAATACTAGGAACCATTAACCAAATAAAATAGAGATGACCACCTACAACATTTCACTTTCTTACTCATTTTGTTCTCTTTTAACTTGTGTTAACTTGCACGAATTTTAAATCAATACTTTTAAAAATTGACTTTTATCAAACTTTGTGAGGGAGTCTATATTTAAGATAGCTTCATTGACTTCAGAAACCTCCTTCTCCTGTTTTCTTTTGCTTTTTTGTCCCACCTATTGGTCTTTTATTTGTTTTTTTTACCTGCATATTTCCTATCCTGTTCAAATTTATATGAATCCCATTTATTTTTCTTCACTGTGTAATTAAGCTTATCACTTAAGAGTTTCTGAAAGACTTAGTCAATAGTCACCATAATTTTAAAAAATAGACTCAATGAACGATCTTAATATTAGAGTAAGGCAAGGATCAATTTATTGACTCCATCCACATGCTGAAGGGCTTTGATAAGGTTTTTGATTGTTTTTAAATTAATTGTATTGGTACATTTTAGGCAAACAATATAATGACATTCATCACTGGAAATTTGTACCTTTACATAATGAATCTTGATTCTTAATTTTTGCCCCATTCCCCTGCCCTCCCTTCAACCCCTCCATCCCTCCCTATTTACAAAGACTTTGTTTCTATTATTTCATTTTCTCATTTTAATTCCATTCCCTTCTTTCCTTTGCCCTATACCTCTCACTTCCCCTTCCCCTTTGCCCATTTTCTTCCTATTTCACATCATCTATTATACCTTTTAGTCCTTATTTACAGTTTCAGTTTCTCACAATAAAGAAATTATTTGGCAATTACACGTGTGTCCTATTTATTTCACCTAATAGTATCACCTCAATGTCCACTCACTTAGCTATAAATGCCTCTAATTTATCATTCTTTATGGCTAAGCACTACACCATTTCAGAAAAAAAACACAACACATTTTCTTTATCCAGTCTCCAGTTGATGGGTAATTGGGATACTTCCAAGTTTTAGCTATCGCAAATTGTGCTGGTATGAACATGGGTGCACATGCCACTGTGGTATGATTCTTTTAATTCTTTGGGAAAGATACCCAGCAAGGGAATACCTGGGTCAAATGGGACTTCCAATCCTAGTTCTTTGAGGTATCTCCATACTGATTTCCATAGTGGTTGCACCAGTCTACACTCCCACCAGCAGTGGAGCAGTGTTCCTCTTTACCCACAGCCCAGCCAGCATTTGTTATTGGTTGATTTCATGATAGCAGCCATTTTTTCTGGGGTGATCTAAATGTTAACCCAGAGACACTATACTGACTGGAAGAGAGATTAGGTAGAACTGTTGAAGATATTGGCTTAGGAAAAGATTTTATGAACAAAACCTCAGTTGCATGGGAAATAGCACAAACAATTAACAACTGGCATCTTTTCTTATTACTATGTTTTCGCACTGCAAAGTAAACCAACAACAGTGTGAAGAGACAACCCACAATGTGGGAAAAATTTTTACCAGCTGCTCCTCAGACAAAGGTCTACTATCTAGAATATATAAAGAAGAAGCTTTTTCATAAGATGAAGTCCCATTTGTTGATTGTTTGTGCTAGTACTCGGGCAGCTGAGGTTTTGTTCATAAAATCTTTTCCTACACCAATGTCTTCAAGAGTTCTACTTAACCTCTGTTCCAGCCGGTTCAGCATTTCAGTTTTAATATTTAGATCTTTAATCCATTTTGATTTTACTTTAGTGCATGGTGAGAGATATAGGTCTAGTTTTAATCTTTGGCAAGTGGAATCCTGATTTTTCCAGCACCATTTATTAAAGAGGCTATCTTTCCTCCAGTGAGGATGTTTGGCTCCTTTTTCAAAGATGAAGTGGCTGAGTGTGTCTGCAGCTGTTTCTGAATCATATAATCTGTTCTACTGGTCCTCAGTTTGTTTCTTTGCAATTAATATGATGTTTTTATCACAGTAGCTTTGTGGTATAGTTTCAAGGTGGGGGTTGTGATACTCTCTGCCATGTTTCTGTTGCCTAGAATTGCTTTTGCTATTCTGGGTATTTTCTTGTTCCAAATGAATTGTTGGATTGTTTTCTCAAGGTCCATGAAGTTTGTAGCTGGGATTTCAATTGGGATTGCATTGAATCTATATAGCAGTTTTGGAAGTATGCCCATTTTCACTATGTTGATTCTTTTTCCCAGAAGCAAGGGATGTCTTTCCATTTTCTGATATCATCTACAATATCTCTTTTCAGAATGCTATATTTTTCAGAGAAGACTTCTTTGATTTCTTTTGTTAGGTTGATTCCTAAATATTTTATTTTTTTGGATGCTATTGTGAAAGGGATTGTTTCCCTAATTTCTCTTTCAATGAGTCTGTTATTTTTGTACAAGAAGGCTATTGATTTTTGAATGTTGACCTTGTATCTAGTTACTCTACTAAATCTGTCAGTTAAATCTAGAAGTCTTTTGGCAGAGTTTTTTGGGTCTTCTATGTAGAGTATCATATCATCAGCAAATAATGACAGTTTAACTTCTTCCTTTTCTATTTCTATTCCTTTTATTTCTTTCTCTTGTCTAATTGCTGTGGCTAATGTTTCCAAAACTATATTTAACACAAGTGGTGATAGTGGGCATCTTTGTCTTCTTCTTGATTTTACTGTGAAGGATTTCAGTTTTTGACCATTTAGTATGATATTGGCTGTTGGTTTTTCATAGATGGTTTTCATGAGGTTGAGATGGAGACTATGTTTTCCAATTTTTTGTACCATTTTTATTATGAATGCATGTTGGATTTTTTTGAATGCTTTTTCTGCTTCTATTGATATGATAATATGGTTTTTGTCTTTGGCTCCATTAATATAGTGTTTTACATTTTTTGATTTATGTATGTTGAAACATCCCTGCATTCCTGGGATGAATCTCAATTGGTCAGGGTGTATGATCTTCTTGATGATCTTCTGCATTCTATTTGCCAATGTCTTATGAAAGATTTTTGCATCTATGTTCATTAGTGATATTGGCCTAAAGTTCTTTTTTTTCAGTTGGGTCTTTCCCTGCTTTTGGGATCAAGGTGATGCTTGCTTTCAGGAATGAATTTGGGAGTATTGCTTCCCTTTCAATTTCATTGAAGAGTTAGTGGCAATAGTCCCTCTCTAATTACATTTTCAATTTCATTGGTTGATATTGGGTTGTTTAGAATTTTTAGGACTTCTTTGCTCAACTTTGATAATTCATATGTATCTAGGAATCTGCCTATGTCTTTGGTGTTTTCCTTCTTATTGGCATATAGTTTCTTGAAGTAGGTATTGATGATCCTGTGGATTTCTTCTTTTCTGCTATGATTTCACCCTTTTGATTTCTAAATGCATGGATTTGGGCCTTTTGTTTCCCTTTTCTGATAAGGTTGGCTAAGGGTGTGTCATTTTTGTTTATTCTTTCAAAGTACCAACCCTTGGCTTCATTGATTTTTTGGACCATTCTCTTAGTGTCCATTGCATTGATTTCTGCTCTGATCTTTATATTTTCCTCCCGTGCATGAGTTTGGGTTTGTCCTGCTCTTCTTTTTCTAGAAGTTTGAGGTTCAGCCTCAGATCATTTAATTGGGCTCATTCTGTTTTCCTAATACGTATATTCAATGCTATGGATTTCCCTTGTAAGACTGTTTTTATTGTGTCCCAAAGATTCTGATATGTTGTCTTGTCATTGCCATTTAATTGTAGGAACTGTCTAATTTTTTCTTTAATTTCCCCTGTGACTCATTGGTTATTCAGAAGTGTGTTGTTCAATTTCCATGTGTTTATGAAATTCTTGCCATTTCTTTTTCTACTGATCTCCAATTTCATGGCAGTAGTGTCTGATAATACACAGGGGACAACTTCAATCCTTTTGCATTTACTTAAACACGTTGTATGAGTGAGTATATTGTCTATTTTGGAGAACAACCCACGTGTTGCTGAACAACAGCTGAAAAAAATGTGTATACTGATTTTGTGGGGTGGAATACTCTGTAAACATATCTTCAGTTCATTTGTTCTAGAGTTTGATTGAGTTCTAGTGTTTCCTTGATTACTTTTTGTCTAGTTGATCTATCACTTTGTGACAGTGGGATATTGAGGTCTCCCACTACTATTGTATTAGTGCATATTTGATTTTTCATGTCCGTTAGTATTTGTTTTATTTAGTTGGGTGCACTAGTGTTTGGTACTATATGTTTATGATTGTCATCTCTTCCTCTTGCATTGTTCCCTTAATAAGGATGTAGTGTCCTTCTTTGTCTCTCTTAATTAGTGTTGTTTTGAAACCCACTTGATCTGCAAAGAGGATAGCTACTCCTGTTTTGGGGGGGGTTCCTATAGCATAGAGTATTGTTTTCCACCTTTAAACTTTCAGTCTATGAGTTCATTTTGAATTGTGTTTCTTGTATGCAGCATATTGTTGGATTTTGCTCCTTGACCCATTCTTCCAGTGTATTGCTTTTGATTGGTGAATTGAGACTATTAACATTGATGGTTAAAACTGATAAGTATTGACTTATCATTGACATGACTTTTTCCCTTTGCATTTAATTTCTTGTCATGCCCAATGGATTCATTCTGCTAGGCTTCCTGGGGTTGTGATCCTCATTGTCTTTTCCTAGGATATTGTCTAAAATTCTTTGGCATGCTAGTTTGATATTCATGAAGTTCCAAAGGTGCTCTTTGTCATGAAAGTATTTTATTTCTCCATCAATTTTGAAAGATAGTTTTGCAGGGTACATCATCCTGAGTTGGAGGCTGTTTTCCTTTAGGATTTGAAATACGTCACTCCAAGCTCCTCTTTCCTTGAGGGATTGTGTTGAGAAGTCTGCTGTGATTTTTATGGGCTTTCCTTTGTATGTGATTTGCTTCTTTTCTCTAACTGCTTGTAGAATTTTTTTCTTCTGTTGGGTTTCTGGAATCTTTACTATATGCCTATATGTAGATTTTTTTTTTTTTTCATCAAGGCTAGTTGGAGTCCTATATGCCTCGCTTGTATCTATGTCAAGTTCTTTTCCCCTGCTTGGGAAGTTTTCTGCCATCACTTCAGTGAACAGATTTTTTTATGTCATCTACACTTTCTTCTGTTTCTTCATTGACTCCGATCAGTCTTATGTTATTCTTTGTATCATCTAGCAGCTGCTGGATTGATTTCTCATGGTGCCTTACAATTTTAAAGCAATTTTTCTTTTCCTAGTCACTAATTGCAATCTTATCTTCTGTATCTGAAATTCTGTCCTCACGTTGGCTGATTCTGTTGAATAAACTTTCCATGGAGATTTTAGTCTTCTGGAAATCTGTTTGCAACTGTTTTATGGATTCCATTTATTTTCTGTTTTGATTCCATCATGTAGCTCAGCTCTTTTTTTTTTAACTTTTCTTTTGCTTGCTTTATTTTAATCTGTTTTCTTATGTCTTCAACAGCTTCTCAGTTTTTTCTTTTGCTTAAACTCTTTTATTGGTACATTTTAGGTCTACAATACATTTACATTCATAATTGGATGCTTGTATGTGTACATGATGTATCTTGGTTCTTATTTTTCCCGGTTACCTGTGTACCTTTCACTCCCTCCACTCTTCCCTATTTACAAAGTCTTTGTTTCCATTTTTTTCTTTTCTCATAATTTTTTCTTTCCCTTTTTTCTTTTCCCTTCCCCTCCCACTTGATGCAGAAAAAACTCCAGACATACTCAACCACCTCATCTTTGACAAAGGAGCCAACCACCCTCTTTAATAAATGGTGCTGGAAACACTGGATTTCACCATGCCATAGATTAAAGCTAGACTCATATCTATCACCATGCACTAACTAAGATCAAAGTGGATTAAAGATCTAAATATTAAAACAGAAACACTAAAGTTGCTGCCTACCCCACAGGCCTATGACTCATTGATTACAAAGGACTTTTCCAAATATTTTGCACATTTGGTTGTGTATTATGGATACCAAGGAAGACAAGAAGGAATGGAAACAAAGTTATTTTGTTAGCTTTATTCTTCTTCCATGGAAGAATGTTAGGGTTGTTTCCAGTTTGGGCTGTTAAAAAACAAAGCTGCTTAGGATCATCATTGTGCAAATCTTTATGGGAACACAAATTTTCATTTCTCTGGGATGAACACCCAAGTGTCCATAGGCTGGATCCCCAGGGTTTCTTTAGTAATGCTGTTGTGGCTGCTTCAGTGACCTGAGATGATTCAAAACATTTACCTTTCATGGTTGTTTTGACTTTGAGGAAGAGCCAGAAGTCACACTGTGCCAAATCTGATTGAAAAAGAAAAAACAAGCCAAACAAAATGCAGAGACTGCAACAAGTATAGCTAGAAGGCCTCCTCCTGGGAAAGACGATGCTAATTCTGTCATTTTGGAATAAGACAAGTGTAACATTGCTGTGGAAGAGGAATATATTACTGACAAGAAGAAAAAGAGGAAAAATAACCAGCTAAAGGAAATCAGGTATACAGAGCTGAAGAGATATTATAGTGTTGATGACAATCAAAACAAAATACATGATAAAAAGGAGAAGATGGTGGTTCAGAAGCCCCAAGGAACCATGGAATACACTGCTGGAAGCAGGACACCCTAAACTCCATAGCTCTGAAGTTTAACATCACTCCCAATAAATTAGTGGAACTGAATAAACTGTTCAGACACACTATTGTTCCAGGCCAGGACCTCTTCGTGCCAGATGCCAGCTCTCCCTCAGGTTCCTTGAGGCTCTCCTCCTCCAGCCCGGGTGCTACCTTCTCTCCCTCATCATCAGATGCAGAGTACGTCAAGGTGTCTGATGCTGATTTAGCAAGAAAGGCCTTAAAACCTATCAAAGAGTCTTGTCATCTACTTTGAAAGAAGAAGAGCCAGGCATGGTGAAATTTCAAAAAATGAATTGTCGCTACTTCACCAATGGTAAGTGCATAGTCAAAGGCATCATGATTGTCACCCCCAACAACATCATGTTTGACCCCCATAAGTCTGACCCCCTGGTAATCGAGAATGGCTGCGAGGAGTACGGCCTCATCTACCCATTGGAGGAGGTTGTGTCCATCGAGCTGTACGACGACATCTCCCACATGAAGATCGAGGACACCTTGCCATTGCCTGGAGAGTGGGCAGACCTGGGGTCAGAGAGGGACCTCAGCCCCTTCAGTAAGTGCAAGTAACGAGAAGCAGCAGCAGAGTGGGGACAGGGCCGTGTCTTCCGGCCCCATGCAGGCAGGCTCTGTGGAGAGTGCCCCCAGCACCCTGGCAACACAGGCACCGCACCAGGCTTGAGTGGCTCCTGGGGAGACTCGAGGAGCTGCAGCCCACCAGGGAGACCTGGGGGGGAACCCTCAGGTCTGCACTCTCACTTTGAATCTGCAGCCAAAGAAAAGTGCCTGGAAGGGGAGGACGATGACTTCGTTGACTTGGAAGAGCTTTCTTCTCATATTGAGAGCGGAGTGGAGAAAAGCAACACTTCGAAGGAGCGCCTTTCGGTTGGCCCTGAGGAGCTGCAAACAGACTCTTCCACCGCGGAAGTGAGCGCCCAGGCCATGGAGCGCAATGCGGGGCTGAAGGGGACCCTGGATTCGGAGGCCGCACTGGACGTGGAAGTGGACAAGCAGTCAGGTTGTCCAGAAGGCCGGCTGGCAGACTCCCCGAGCATACACGAAGAGCTCAATAAAATGAAACTGATCGAGTTCTAGCTAGCTCGGAGCAAAGAAGGGCCGAGGGAGGCTGAGAATTCGCAGGAGGGAGAATTGAGCGACCCCATGGGCATAGACATCACCCTGAGCAGGGCTCTTCCCCCGGCAGGCGATGTGTCTGCTGACAGCCCCGAGGAGCCAGATGAGGCCCTGGAAGAGGAGACAGAGCCTCTCGCCCTGTAAGGGGACCATGATGCGGAAGAAAAGAGCATTGGAGCACCTCTAGACTCCTCTGTGGAACCAACCCTCAATGACAGCCTTCCTGGCATGTAGATGAACATTAAATCCAAGATTCAGTTGTGGCTGTTAAAGAGGATTCAGGTATCCATTGAAGATATCCTTTCCTCGAAAGAAGAAAAGAGCAAGATCCCACCCATGTTTCTGTGCATGAAAGTGGGCGAACCCATGAGGAAATCCTTCGCCACCCACATGGCTGCCATGGTGCAGCAGTACAGTAGGTGCAGTAAGCAGCTGGAGTACCGGCTCACCATCCCTCAGGAGAGGGTGCATCATTTCTACACGTTCTTTGTCTAGTGGTCTCCCGATGTATTTGGGAAGGGTCCCAAAGATCAAGGCTTTGTGGCGGTAGAGAAGAGCTGAATATGATTGACAACTTCTTCAGTGAGCCAACAACAAAGAGCTGGGAGATCATCAGCTTTCAGGTGGCCAAGAGCAGGAGGAGCACGTGTAGCTATGAGGATGAGGATGAGGAGGGGCTGCCCGTGCTGCAGCCCCACAGCGTGCTTCTGGAGAACATGCACATCGAGCAGCTGGCACGATGCCTCCCAGAGCGGGTGCAAGGCTACCCCTGGAGACTGGCCTAAAGCACGCTGGAGCATGGGACAAGCCTGAAGACACTCTACCGGAAGTCAGTGTCACTGGACAGTCCTGTGCTGCTCGTCATCAAAGACATGGATAACCAGATCTTTGGAGCATATGCAACACAGCCCTTCAAGTTCAGCGACCACTATTACGGCACAGAAGAGACTTTTCTCTACAGATTTAGCCCCAATTTCAAGTCTTCAAGTAGAGTGGAGAAAACTCATATTTAATCAATGGAGATATAAGTTCTTTAGAACTTGGCGGTGGAGGGGAAGATTTGGTTTATGGCTAGATCCTGATTTATACCATGGACAAAGCAACTCTCTCACCACTTTTAATAATGATATTCTTTCCAAAAAGGAAGACATCATAGTTCAGGACCTAGAGGTATGGACATTTGAGTGAACTTCAGTCTGCCTTAAACTGTCACATGAAAAAGATTGGGTTGGCTCAGTCCTCCTGACACTGGCCAGAAGACGAAGAAGGTCCAGGCCCTGCTGCCTCATCTGACCGCAATGTTTTCTTTCTGCCATCAGCTCTGAGCATGATCACCTTGCAGAAAGACCCCAAAAGGTACGTGTGGTGGGCAGACGCTGGAGAAAGAACTTTAATGGCCAGATTACTGAGAAAAGACTTTGTACTTCCACTTCTTCCAAATCCACACCATGAGGAATCAAAGTGTTTATAGATGTATGAGTTGCATGCAATTTTTATTTTTGGTAACTGTGAAAAAAAAAGATACTGTGGAAATATATACATGCCTTATGTATTTATCAGCATAATTTTCATTACCAAAATATACAGCTGTTGTTTGCCATGGAAAAGGGTCATCTAATTTAGAAAATTTGAAAGGAAATAACACTTAAAGAGAATGTGTGATTTTTAAAAATTCTTTTATTTATTTCTAGTATATTGTCTGAAGTGTTTTCTTTTTAATATGTCAAATCTTGAAATAAATGTATACATTTTGTGCTATGTTTTAGGGAACACCTTTGTTGATTTATATAGTTTTATAATGAAATTTTTTTTTGCCCTGATTGTTTAGGGCAGTGATAGATCTTGAGCAATATATATATATATATATTTCTGAATTGTTAAAAGCTCATTACCAATGTTTATCGATTGTTACATAGGCCATCCTATTGTTTTAGTCATGCAAAGGGTACATTTTAAATTACTTATCCTGAATAAATTTGTGTAAAGTAGAAATATCACTTCTCACAGTCAAGAGTTCATATTTATGAAATGAATACCTTTATGAACCTACAACAAACCCCGGTTCTGAAAAGAAAATGTTTTGCTTCTTCTAAAATCATGTGTGGTAATCACAAAAACTTTTTTCATAGTGCTTTTTTGCCCTCTGGAAGTATTTACATTAATGAGCAGCAGGCCTTTGTTAAAAGGGACCAAGTGTTTTAATGTCTACATTTCTAAAATCAAATGAAAATGTAAAATTGGACTAGTTGTCTCAGTCTCTAAACTTTTACTTGAGAAAAAGTAATATAAGGAAATCTATTCATACTAAAATTAGGATTTAAAAAACAACTATTCTTTAAATATCAACCCATTTTTACATCATTCAAAAATCCTTAGCCAATATTATTGTTGGACTTTTATGGAAACCAAAGATTGCTAATGGAAAAAAATTGAATAATTCCCAAAGCTGAGAAATGACTTGTCACAAATTATTTCCCTAGTGATCTTTGCAAGGAAAAATTAATAATGAGCAGTACTTACTTACATATCTTTGTTTTAAAAAGAGTTTTCAGAATATTTACTTTATTTTTCTATTTTAGACTATTAGAGAACAAATTGCCCATTGACCTCCTGTTGGTCAAAAATATCATACTACACTCCCATCCCATGGAAGTTCAAGTGAATGCTATAAAATTTCAAATCTGTGGCCCAGGTGTCCTTGTAGCCAAGTCCCGTTGGGATCTTGTGATGAACAACCCTTTGGCATTTCATCCTGATGCACTCATTATGCAGTGAGTTAGTGTGAGATAGCAAGATTGTCTCATGATGACCATGTGCACCATTTCTGCCATTTGCAGCTGTGAGCTGTTACTAAATGGTCATTCTGAGTAGACTTCACTCTTAACTAGTTTAGTCCATGATACTATACTCCCGAGGGCATTTCCAGCTGCGGCGTTCTCTTAAAGCAGTACTGTCCAATCAGAAATGTATGACCCTTCATTTATGGATACTGATTATGTAATGCAGTGATACCCAATATTTTCAATAAAGGAATTTATGCATTCAGAAAAAAAAATCAGATTCCCCAAATTCAAAGTTCCTCTATTTTTTTAAATCTGTGTCCTCTCTAGATTTATTAATCATGTCTTGCACTATGGGCACAATCTCTGCTGTTATCTGAGAAATTATTTCTGATTTCATTTTTTCCAC